>CABFVX010008237.1:0-24274 GCA_902151425.1 Timema shepardi | reverse complement strand
AACATTTTTTTTTTCATATTCCCCCCAAAAATTCTAAACTTTGTACTTTTTTTTCAAACTAGGGCGATATTAATTTTGTTGTAAAAATAATAATTTATAAAAATAGCATAACCAGTTTATTTGTAAAAATGTTCATTTCACATCAGGTAATTAAGTGTAAGATAAACAATGTTAAGATTGATTTAACGATGTGATGACAAATATATTTTATAATATTCAAAAAGTTTGTGGACAAATAGGAATATGATAGATTTGAAGATCTAATATAATATTTTTTTAATGTTATTACAAAGAAGAAAATTATTGACCCTCGTTAGTTGCGCACAGGCCCCATTATTTATTTTTTGAAATTTGATTTACTAAGAGAGGCCAAACAAATACCTAAAGATTGTTTTACTACAGCTATCAATTGTTTATTATGTATTTGCTGTCCTAATTAAACAAACCACTGTAACAATATTTAACAATAAATAGAAGAAATGACGTGCACACATATGACAAATGAATCATTGGGGCCACCTCACAGAATACACGGCTGTTATCACATGCCTGGAAGGAACCATAGATAAAGAGAGTAGTAAGGATATTAAGTATTATCTTGAGCAAACTTAACTACTAACACACACCTTTGACAAGTTGATTCAGAATTGTCTCTCTGCTAGCACAAGACTAACTTTTCCCTGATGCAGGCCTAAAGTATTTAATCAAAGTGTCTGTTTCTTCAATTATTCCAAGTGGTTAACAAGCACACATGTCAATCACAAGCTGCTTTAAAAAAATAGAGCAATGCATAACATTGGCACATGACGATCTGGATAAGAGTAATGAGACAATAAGTTCAATGTCCCAGATTATATTGTTTGTATTTTCGATGCAATGCAAGTTCTAGCGTTTCATCGAATCTTTAAGTCTTTTTTATGCAGAAGATCCTGTGCTTGGACATACATTGTTGGTGCTTTTTTTCAAGCATGAGTATTCATTTCGTTTACCCTGAAAGGTTCAGTCTTTCCTTGATAAATAACGCTATGAGTCTGTATTATAATCACCGGTGACCTGGTGGTCTAGGGGTAAGGTGTCAGACTTCTATGCTGGCGGCCGGGGTTCAATCCTCGGTCACGGCAAAGATTTATCTGATTACCAAACCCTTCCTTCACCTCTGACAAGACATCTTGTGAATGTGAGGAATGCCAGGTCTCCACCGTGGTTCAGATTCCACGTTAAACTGTAGGTTCTTCATTCATCTCACAATCACCCTTCCATTACAAATTAGCGTAAGTGCATATAACCCGAACGGCAAGTAAGACGTGGTGCTAATAATAATAATTATTATTAGCATTATTATATTATAATCAATGCCATAGCGGACTATTGAAAGATAAGCTTTCTACCTTCATAATGTCATCCGATTCTCAGGAGTGGAATTTAAGGAAATTGTAAACTATTTTAAAGGTTTTAAAAATGTGAATACAGGGTGAAACAGAAGAACTAGATAGTGTGAGCTGGGGAAAGGGTGGCCAGTCAACATATGCACAGAGTGAAACAATTTGGTTATGTGTTCAATTCAACATATTTGATCCAGCGTCATTGGATTCGTTGAGTTTGTGTATTTGGCGTCCTGGGATATGGCACAATAAGGATGAAATGTTTCATGTAGTGAAATGTTTTATGGTTTGTTAAAGAGACACCTCTTAAAACTAGCATAACATTCAAATTCCAAACATGTGTCATTGTAACAAGAACATATTTTGTAGAGCTAACATATATTCGCATAACTTATTTTGTTGAAAATAAACCCACTGGGCTATTTTAATTTGTCTCCTAAAATCAATGCAAATATTTGGGTTATGAGTTTTTGGTTAGAATGAGATATCTTAGAAATGTATGTGGAAAAACTCGTATGGATATAGTCAGTAATGAGTGGGTGCTGAAGGAGTGTGGTTTGAAAGGAAGTCAAATTGGTCAATGTGAAAGAAGTATCTTATGTTGGTTTGGGCATGTTGAGAGAATTAGAGTGGAACTAGTGACGAAGCAAATATATGAAGGTAGAGTGTGTGGATCAAAAGGAAGGAGTAGGTCATGTATAGGCGTGGCTAAATGTTGTAGATGAATGTATGAAAAAGAGATACATTAGGAGTTTTAATAATAAAAGAGCATGTGTGACTCGGTATGGATGTTGTTTAAGAAACGGGGGTAACAAAGGATAGAGAAGCGTGGAGAAAGTTAGTGAGTATGGATTAAGTACGGAGGTGTTTTTGAGCTATATTCATAGTTTCTTGTCTACCCCGTAAGGGGACCGCGTGATTAGGTGTTTGTGTATGTATGTACGTAATGTAATGTGATGTATGTATGTATTGTATGTATGTATGTATGTATGTATGTATGTATGTATGTATGTATGTATGTATGTATGTATGTATGTATGTGTGTATGTATGTATTATGTATGTATGTAATGTAATGTGATGTATGTATGTATGTATGTATGTATGTATGTATGTATGTAATGGTATGTATGTATGTATGTATTTATTGTATGTAATGTATTTATTGTATGTATGTATGATTTATTGATGCGTTACACCTAAGTCTTTTTCAAAACATGGAGTTAATATGCAAGAATTACTCGAAATAAGTTTATACAATTCTTTCATCACATGATCTGAACCACTAAACAAGATTGCTCACAATGTTAAGGAACTACTCCCGTTGAGTCTTCACGCTATTACGTTACCCCGTTACAGAAATGTTCAAAACATTGCTTCCAAGTAACAGAATTGTTACAAAATAAACCTGTGCATTGGCACTGCTAAGTGTCATGGCTGCTTTCTCCATTTCCATCTACATTTCCGTTTACTCGCCGTTCGTTCTCCTCACAGTCACGCGCTGCCGCGAGAATCACGTTGTTTCTAACGGGTCTAGGATTACTTGCTGCCTTAGGGCATTACCAAGTCTCTTGTTCGGTAATGCCAAATAAAGCCCTCAAAAACTGCACCGGCCTTGTCGGAATGGACGGCCACATGCAAGGGATCTGCTATACCAGTGCTCTCTCTCGTCCCTACGGATAACTTCGAGTGATTTTTGTTTCGTTGCTACGTGTATGTCCAAGCTGTCCACAGCCTAAAGCTATTTAAGGTTGGCTGAAAGGGGACAAGAGAAAATGCCGGTTTTATTGCAGTTTCTATCAAACTTTGTTTTAGCCAACATAAATACAATATTGCTCCAGAAGAAACACAGGGTTTAATTTTCTACCCACAGTGCTGTTAACAATTGTTGAATATCTGTCATGAGCATAATGACATCAGATGGGAAACTTTTTAATGAAGAGAAAAAGTTATCATTAAATTCCAATACACCCTTGACAGATATTCAAGAATTCTTACGATCACCATGGGAAGAAAATTAAACGTCATGTTTCTACTGAAGAACTATTTGATTTATTTTTGCAAAAATATATATAAACTGCAAAAAACAATGGCCTTTTCTCACTTCCCCTCCAACCCCATCTTAAGGACAGGATGAGGAATAATAATTTTATTTTCTTATTTAGATAAAGTAATATATTTATGAAAATTTCAAATCTTAAAATTATGATGAGTCTAGACTTTTTATGTGCCCCCATGCCCCAAAAAAGTGGATTTTACAATAAGATTTGTCTATACTTGGGGTTACAGATGAAATGGCTCAATATATTTCGTTCAAACTTGATATTTGTATGTTGTGTGTGCAAGACGTTTGTTTGAATCTACTCTAGTTCTTAAATTAAGGGTATTTTACTTAAATACTAATTTATGAAAGTTAGAAATTTCTGGAAAACGCGTGATGATTTTGTTCATAATGGAAGTCTGGAAATGTTTTCATGATAAATAACAACGTATATTTGTTTTACAAAAACAAATTAATTTAAGGTGGTTTACTGATAACTGATTGGTTTAAATTTGTAATTTAAAAACTGTGGTTATAGCAATTTTGCTAAAAATATATGTTTGGTGTATGTTTCATATGACTATCAATAAAATAAATATTTTTTAAGAGAAACGTTGATAAGGGGGGGCTTACTGATAATTTATTTTTGAGTAATTAGTCTAAAACGACATATAATAAACGGTGTTAAAAACAGTGGTGGCTCGTGTATATGCACTGTGGAACCGCAGCAGCCCCTGTTTCCACTTTATATCGATAACATTTAATATAACGAGTCCTTTTTTCTTTAATTCTTTCTTTATTTTTGTAGTATAATATGACTAAATGCGCTTGCAGTACTTTCAATTGAGAAAAATTTCCTCAGTTGTCAACCAGAGATCAAGGAGAAAATTATTGAACTTTTTGCGCAAATTAAAACAAGTAGAATGGACTTAATTTTTAAAATAATATATTAAGCTTGAACTGTAACAATTTAAGTTAAAGTAAGTAAAAAAGTTTTTTTTTGTTAAGATTTTATGAAGTTCCAGAATAGATTTTCTTTTTATACATGTTTTTTCCCCTTTACACAATTTTAAAACAAAGGCTAAACCAATTATGGAGCAGCACCCCCACTAATATTAGCTACGAGCCGCCACTGGTGAAAAAGTTTGTACGATTGTGACTTATTATTTACGTTCTTATATACAAGAAAATAGAAATGAAAATAGTATGTGCAATCTCTAGTCCATTTAGATCAAATTTAGCCCTCTCTGCCATTAAATAAAGTGTGAGCCATTTTAGTGACCACATGATATAAGGCGTCACTCTATTAATACACCAGACTGGCAATGTTGGGCAGATCGGGGTTCAAGTCCCTTTCGGGTATTAATAAACGGTTCTCAACCGAAAAAATCTTTAATATCGGTCAACGTTGTCCTGGAATTTAATGACAAATTTTATTCTTCATTTAAAAAGTTTCTCATCTAATGCCGCCATACTCATGACAGATATTCAACAACTGTTGAGATACTATGTATATAAAATTAAGCTCTGTGTTTTTACTAGAGAAATATTTTATTCATTTTGCATAAAAAAAAGTGTTGGTTGTAAAAACTTCAAAAACACTGCCCTTAAGGAGGTCACCTTAGTAGGCGAGAAGTTGCCGTGCAGACTTTCAGAAATCCCATCATATTTAATCAGTGATGCGTTATTTTAAAATATGGTTCACGCCAAAATGAAGTCAAACAATTATAACGGGGCTTTGTTTGCTTGACAAATCTCTATTTTTAGTTTTAATAATATAAATAAAATCGTGAAATGTAACATCAGCACATCTTCAATGACAATTTAAGCATATTTATGTAGCTATGAGACTAAGCTCGATGTAACAGTGCCCTAGATTAAGCCTTCCTCTAATAAAGACCTATTTTTTGATAGGCTAGCAACAGAAAATTTTTAAGTTATTTGATGATTAATTTTGTAGTTTATAAGAGTCAAAGGCGTACGCCACCACGCCATTCCCTTGCTCGGAAGAGAGTAAAAGAAGGAAAATCAGGTACATATTCCCCCTCTTCTGTGCGCATGTGCTCTTTTAGTTTAGTACTGGGAGGTATGAAAGAATGATGCTCAAGTCCTTTCCGTCTCCTCTCTACCTCCGGCTTGACATGGATCTTGCGTATCACACTTTCTGTTGGGTCAAAGTAGGGTTGATTATTCTGCATCCTTTTTGATATTTAAAAAAAATAGTCTGCTCATTTAATATAATTAAGACTCAAACGATGTCTGGCACAGTAATTAATTAGTTTTCTATTAAGTTTGAAATACTTTCAATTATATGTTTTTTATTTAGTTGCTTGTGATACATATTATTGTTTATTTTTTTAAATGGATTACGTGACACGTAAAGAAGACAAACATAGAGAGAAAAAAACTAATTATGACTTTGTGCTCACCGCAAAAAAAAGGAAGAAAGCCGGAAAAACATTTATTTGATAGAACAAAGTAAGTATATGTATATATGTAAGCTTTATTTTAATAATAATAATAATAATAATAATAATAATGGTAAACAAAAATGTTCTATAAGAAACGGTTAACTCAAATTAGAACGTGTTTTGTCGTGACATACCTACAGTAGTCCATAAAAAACTAATAATAGATCATAATAAATTAGATAGCTTTTTTTCAGACAAGG
Source organism: Timema shepardi (assembly GCA_902151425.1). NCBI lineage: Eukaryota > Metazoa > Arthropoda > Insecta > Phasmatodea > Timematidae > Timema > Timema shepardi. The sequence goes on along the minus strand of CABFVX010008237.1, from coordinate 18,181 downwards.
TGTTATTCTCTCTTCAAGCAGAGAGGACAAAGCTGATTGTAGGGACAGCGTAAACCCTTCTCATTGCACTTCCATTGAAATGTACACAGCGTTGGATTCAACACAACTTAAAGACAAAGCTATGGTACCAATAAATTTGGAGATTAGTCAGCTTGGTCTGGGGTAGAAAAATTACTTTAATAGGTTTATCCATTATCAATTTTCGGGAGCAAATAGTTTTTTGTGAACATAGCTAGATACATACGGTATTTATTTCATTTTTACTATCCAAAATATCCTGACCGCTTGTCCAATTTAGTAATAATCTCCACACTTAATATTCGACATAATTCTACTAACTGTACCACACTCGGAGATTGAATGTGATAATAGGTTCCCAACCTGGGTTCGCGAGTCCCTATGGATCTGCGAAGGAACCTGTGGGGGCCCACGAAACAAATATAAGCCCTAGTTTTATTTAAGCTATCTTTTGTTTGAATTTTCATATCATATAAAAAATATACGGTATTCACAATTTTATTAAAAATCTCTTTTTTTCCCGTTCGACAATATTTAAATATATAATTGATTACGTAAAATACTATAAATGTGTAAGTGTTTTTATTTCAGCTTGTATGGCCGGGGAGGTTGGGGGGCTTCGGTGAATTATTATTGGCTTGAGGGGGTCTATGAACTGGAAAAGGATGGGAACCACTAATATAGAATATTTGTGGGGTGGGGGGGGGAAGTTTTTAGATTTGTTGACTTTTCTGTGCTAATTGTTAGGCCTTCTAATATATTTCTAATAACAATAAAATTACTAGTCACACTAAGTTAATTAGAGAACTTAGAAATCGAAAAGTGTGAGAGAAAGAACGTTGTGATCAAAACTTATTCCAGGGAGGGGGAGGGAGTTGTGTTACGATCTCAGTATTTGAATATGTAAAGTTGAATTCATTTAATAATTTTAAAATTTAAAATTTTTAAAAGCTTGGTCTTGTCGTGAAAATGAACATTTATTTTTGAATGTGTTGCTTTGAAGGGACTTGTATTCAGCGCTGATACAAGCCAGGTTTAGTTGAGGTAATTAGGTGTGTGATGTCTACACTTCCTTTTTCCCCGAGACGAACCCAGTTTGCTCAGGACGGATGTTGAGACAGGATGTATCCAAATAGTCCAAGGATTCTTGCCAAGGATATAGCATAATATCTTGTACAGTTTGTTCCTTAAATGATAGATGTTTTTTCACTTTTCTGAAATAAAATTCACCTAGTCCATGAATTTATACTATATTTATTGAACATAACCTATGCAGTTCACAATATTAAACGATGCTTTGAAAGTCCTTGCTGCAACTACCTATATTTATTATTATTATTATTATTATTAGCACCGCGTCTTACTACCCGTTCGGGCTATACGCACTTACGCTAATGTGTAATGGTAGGGTGATTGTGAGATGAAATGAAGGACCTACAGTTTAACGTGGAATCCGAACCACGGTGGAGACCTGGCATTCCTCACATTCACAATATGTCTTGTAAGAGGTGAAGGAAGGGTTTGGTAATCAGATAAATCGGTGCCGGGACCGAGTATTGAACCCCGGATCCCTGAATAGAAGTCCGACACCTTACCCCTAGACCGCCAGGTCACCATTTTTTTTTATTATCAATGAATATTATTGAATTCTACCAGCACTCATATAGCTAGTTTACAGTAAATAGGTAAAACATTTTGGGCTCTTCAAAATATTTTACGTCCTCTAAAAATACAAGTTTCATACCCTCTTAGAGGGCCCAGTTCAACCCTGGTATACTTGACGAATAGCATATAGTTTCTGAACAATTCGAAAGGCTACACTGACTCCAAAAAGTGAGTTACTATAGAAGCATAAAATAAATTGTATTTTTTAGAAAAATATTCTATCTTCAATACAAAATAAATGTAAATAATTTAATACTTTTTGTGGTCGAGAGTCATCATAAGATGCGTCGACTTGCGCAACATTCCAATTTAATCCAGTTTTGGTATTGAATATTATCTTACCACAGCTATGCTTTTATCATTATATTATTTTTTAACATTTATTTAAAGTGGTTTATCATATTTAACGTAATACATATATCTTTATATTTTAACCGACACTTTAGCTATGTCGATAGCACTTATGCTTACTATGCTAAGGGTCCCAGTTTCAATACCAGGTAGTCTCATTAATTTAACTTTAGTAAACTGTTATAGCTAAAAGCTAGTTTGTAAGTCATGTGCGGATATAATCCTTGTTTTCATAAATTGTACGTTACAAAATCTCCATTGAAAAAAAGTTATTTTAAATGATAAAGTTTATGAAATAATATTGATGTAGGTTCATTTTCTAGCTTGCAAAGATTTTTTTAAGACTCGGAAAAAAATAATATAACTGAAATATTCGAACTAGTCCTCTGGACAGGTTTCAAGGCTATTAGTGTTGTGCTGTCAAACGAACAATAGGATTACTGCCGACTGAGTCTTGGGCTCTACCGAGAAACTTCACCCCTCTCTTGGCTTGAGGTGTGGTGGGGGTTTCCACCCCTATCTTGTAATAAACCTACATTTATGTAACTAAGGACCGATTTTCTAGCCGAGGGAATAGGTTAACGTGATTAAAAATATTATATTTGTAAATTACACACAAAACTTGAGATAGTATGTTTTTGTTTTTTAAATCCAAACATTTTCAAAAATGAGTTTTTTGAGTTAATTTATAAAGTATATGTATAAAAAAATTAATTATATAAGTCAATATCCATTTAGAAAAGTGTCCATACAGTCATAATAAAAAATAAAAATAAATATTATTGGTTCATCTAGAATTTTGGTTGCAAATTAGTCATTTTTACTGTGTATTAGTAGCTATGCGACCGGACTTTAAGCCAACGACGTTTAGGTTCACTTATATATATAATTTATCATTGATTTGACAACAAGTATTCTTCAAACTAAAACTATCAAGTAAAGGATCTGGTTTGAAACTACCCTATTCTTTCATATGTGGTTTTTATGACCAGAACCTTTATTTTTGTGGCATGTTATATTTTTCTACCACATTGCAGACAATGCTAATTTATACATAAGCTCTATCCATAATCCCCTGATTGCAGAAAAATGTATATATTAATTTATAGGTTTTTTTCTTGGTAATTTGTAGTTTTTTTGCACAATTGTTTAGGCATTTTGGCCATTTGTGTGTGTGCATATATTACTGTTAATGGGGTAAATTTGTTATCTTGTGAAATAACCAGTGAATACTTAGCATCACCGAAAGCGATGGTTTATTTAACAAATTATAAGATTTATATAAATTTACCAGTGATTTTATAAATGTTCCCGTGCAGTTTGATGAAAGTATGATACATGAACTATATTATCTATATTTAACGGTGATTTTATAAAATATATAATATATTTGGATAAAAATAGATAATTTAAATCCAAACTAACCTAACATAACCTAACCTAACCTACATTCCCTGGTGGTTGATGGTAATTTTGTAAACTTGCCGGTGAGTTTGTGAAATGTCCGGCGAGTATGTAAAATAGTAAAGATATTTTGTGCATTCCCCAAGTGAGTCAGTGGCTTTGTAGTATCACAGGTGACTGTACAAACTCATCACAGGCAGCACCATCACAGTAGTATAAATATATTTGGATGGACACACATATAAAGTATCATCATCGATGTTTGTTTTACAATGCGTAAATTTTCAAGAAAAAAGTTTTTTTACCACACAGACTACACAAAGGCTTCAAAAACACTTTTTACATTAATTATATTCATGGTTGTTCCTTGTAACAGCAAGTGAACTGGAAAGTAGGAAAGTAGACAGGAGAGGGTAGATAGTTATTGCATCAGAAGCAAATATTTGTAAACAAATATCTGTGTTTACAGAAATACAGAGTTTAGTTGTTAACGTTGCTTTTTAGTGAATATAAATCTCTTTTGGTTTTCATTTGTAAAGTACTCTACATATTTGATTTATTAGTTTACACTCATGACGATTTTTTTGCTTACATGTTTGGTTAATTTTTTTTTTTTTTTTTTGTAAATTCTAAGTAACTTTGTAGAATTTATGGCTTGATTTTATTGTTCTTTTTTATATGATCACAATCCGAACCGTGGGGATAACCTTTGTTCAAGGAGTGCTTTTGAAATTAATGTATGTCTTAGTATGAAATGTACAGTACGTTACACACCTTGCGCTTACAATAAACGGAATGTCTATACTGTGAGTTAAACAGCTTTAGGATCCGCGTGGTGGATAGGCTGAGGAGCATAGTTGCCACATAGTTGGAGTTTGCGTGGTGAGTAGGCTGGGGAGAATAGTTGCCACATAGTGGGAGTTCACGTGGTAGGTAGGCTGGGAAGCATAGTTGTCATATAGCGGGAGTTTGCGTGATGGGTAGGCTGGGGAGCATAGTTGCCACATAGTGGGAGTTTGCTTGATGGGTAGGCTGGGGAGAATAGTTGTCATATAGTGGGAGTTTGCGTGGTGGGTAGACTGGGGAGCATAGTTGCCACATAGTGGGAGTTTGCGTGGTGGGTAGGCTGGGGAGCATAGTTGCCACATAATGGGAGTTCACGTGGTAGGTAGGCTGGGAAGCATAGTTGTCATATAGCGGGAGTTTGCGTGATGAGTAGGCTGGGGAGCATAGTTGCCACATAGTGGGAGTTCACGTGGTAGGTAGGCTGGGGAGAATAGTTGTCATATAGTGGGAGTTTGCATGGTGGGTAGGCGGGGGAGCATAGTTGTCATATAGTGGGAGTTTGCGTGGTGGGTAGGCTGGGGAGAATAGTTGCCACATAGTGGGAGTTTGCTTGATGGGTAGGCTGGGGAGAATAGTTGTCATATAGTGGGAATTTGCGTGGTGGGTAATCTGGGGAGAATAGTTGTCATATAGTGGGAGTTTGCGTGGTGGGTAGGCTGGGGAGCATAGTTGCCACATAGTGGGAGTTTGCGTGGTGGGTAGGCTGGGGAGCATAGTTGCCACATAGTGGGAGTTTGTGCGTTACTGCTACACAAGCATGCTCAGTGACTGCCAAGAAATCTGGCAACGTGCATCAGTTGCTATGACAACCCCTTCACGGATCGGTCGAGCATGTGACGAGCCTCCACTTCCCCCTCCAGCTACGCTGCCCTCCCTCCTATAGCAGTTTTAAACGTTGTATAGTGTTCCGTGAATCTGGGTATTAAAGTGACTTAGACACTAAATTAAAGAAACTTCTAGGAAGCTAGTTTATAGTTGTATTGGCTAATCCAAGCAAACAAACACCCGGTATATATGGCTAAACACGAATAGTCCAAAGGCTTTCTAGACCAGTACACATAACGTCTCCAGGGGATAAACTACTAAAGCTTGTTAGCCATTGAAACTTGAAGTCGGTACAAATTCTCTAATCGTTCTGAACCAAACCTTTCTAGACCCTAACTATAACTATCTTTCTCTGAATCTCTGAGTGGAGATTTGACTAGGAAACTGTCATTGACGCGAGAATCGAACTACTGCTCGCCCGACCAGAGCCGTAGATATACTACCTTGCCACGAAAGGGTGAATTAAGAACGTAAACAAGGTTTTACCTCTAGATGATTATTATTATTGTTATTATTAATATACTTCAAGCATGTATTACATCTTTTTGATAAGTTTTTACGGGACGACTTCAGTCGGCAACAATGTAATATAGAATATTCTTGTTGCTCCCAAGTACGAAATGGAATATCTTACTTTCGTTATTATTCAAAGTATTAAGGAATTATAGTCAGGTTTTTGATCACCACGTCTAAATACCTGTTCAGGTTATAGATATATATGATGTTATTACTTTAATTGCATAGAGATGAAGAAGGAAGCATATTAGAGGTAATCTACCCGTATTTGTGCGGGAGGAGAGTGGGAAACCATTTAGTAAAACCACCCTCAGTAGACCCGACTGAGATTTGAATCCCAATCTCTCCGTCTTCAGTAGTTCAGTACTACACGAGAGTGATGCCTTAGACCATTAGGCCTCTAAAGCAAGTAAGTTTTAATGTTTCATAGTCTTGACCTTAAAGTGATCCGCATAGGTCCTTAATATAATGCAATCGTACATAATTAAACTATCAAGTCTCTCTGGATTTGTAAAGAGAAGATCATTAATATCAGATTAAAAAGTCCAGGGGAATAAATATTTGTTTTGATTAGTAAGAAAATATAGTCCTAAAAAGTTTAAGAGCCATTTATAATGAAAATAAATGGTACGGATCTCCGCATGAACTTTCTCACTCCATTGTTTAAAAATGGAGATATTTACTCAAAACTCGTAATATATGTGAAGCAAACTAATATACATTAGCAGACCCGAGAAAAAATTATGTTATAGTTACGTAAAACATTTTTGACTTCCGGTTTTAAATTTTAAAATTAAAAAAAAATCAAAGTCCTCATTCGTCAAATAGAATTGGTTTTATAAAAATATAATTAAACCAAAAGTTTTTTACTTTTAATAGTACTACTATTTTCCAATGATATGTTGTTTAGTATCTCAAATAGTTGTGTAAATACGCAAATTTCCGCTTCTCTAAAGTACTCTAAAACCTATTTTCATCAGAAAATAAAAATATCAATTGTGTTTACAATCTTAATCAACGTCTAGATACGAATTTTAATCAAAATCGTTAGGTCTAATTTTGAAGAAAATCTATTTTTTTCTCTTTCCTCCTTTTATTAAACCACTTTTAATTTTAGGATTAAACAGATACTCAGACAGATGGCATTGAATAAAACATTCGTTAGGGTTTGGGGGGTCATTGAACGTCAACATTCATCAACATCTCAAACTAGATTTATTTACCTTTAGGGTTAGAATAGTTAAAATATATTTATATTTGCGTATAGTTTGAAAATTATTGGTTTTATAAAAGTATGTTCAAATAAAATATTTTTATTATAAATAGACTTACATATTATTTTCAATGATAAGTAATTTCATATCTCAAATAGTTGCGGAAATATGATTTTAAAAAATGAGAATTTATGCATCAGACCGGAAACCTTAAAGTCATTTTGATGAAAAATTGATAGTATCCATTTTGTTTGTAATACTGATTAATGCCTGGAAATGAAATTAAATCAAAATTGTTTGAGATGATTTTGATCAAATCGATTTTTTCTCTTTTCGCTCTTTAGGAAACTACCCTTAATTTTAGTTATCAAGTTCTAGCCCAATCGGTCAAATAGTTTAAGCTCTAGTTAAAGGTACAAACCTACAGAGGAAAATGCAAATACCACGTTTTTGGATTCGGGGGTGTTGAACTTTATCAACATCTTGAGTTCGATTATTTTGATAATCACAATAATTTATTTATTTGAAGGTAGCGAGAAAGTAAAAACTTTAAGGTAATCAATTGCAATGAAACACACACGGTAAGGTAACCAGTTGAAATGAAACTCACTCTTCAAGGTAACGATTTGCAGCATTACCTAGTTTGGATTAAACCATATCCTCTCCCAACCTGCAGATCTGTAAAGTTCTAGCTTGTTCGACGCCAACTTAGAAAAATATTGCTCAATGTAATGTTATTTCAGAATCTTTAGATTTACAAACTTGCTCCGTCTTTTTATTAACCAATTTAATAAAACAGTTGAACACATCAGAACATTAATAATTAACTTATAAGTACTGCCAACTTCTCCCTCTTTATTCTTTCTCAGTAGAGTTCTAAATAAATTAGAATCTAATGGAGTATTAGACACTTAATAAGAAAACAATAGGAATAACATTATTTACTCCAGACAGTTACAAACGATACCATAAATACTCTAATATATTCATTCTTCAAATCTTCAGATGTCACTCTTGAATGATATAGTCAATGCCTGTTGAATAGTACTGATATTAAATTTACCATGATTGACCGTAAACATATTATTGTATTTTCTAAACTTTTCTACATACCACGTTCTTATTCTACATCCTGTTATTAATGAATCGCACTGTCGTGTGTATAAATGTGGGTTCTAGTGTGATTCATGGGTAGGATGTTATATTAGACTTTTTAATAATCATAATAAAATATCAATGATTGGGGAGGTTTGGCAACATAGAGTTGGCTGAGGGAGAGAGAAGATTATCATTATTCAATAAAACCTGCAATTGTTTTTGTATTTTACTCCACCTCGTGCTACAACCCATCCTGTCTATCCGCCATTAATTACACTTATAAATAAGGAATTAATAATGTATATTTAGAGCAAATATCCCCGCATTTGCAGAGAGAGAGAGGGTGGGAAAGCCTTTAGGAAGAACAGTACGCCCAGTCAGGATTGTAACTATGATGTCAAAGTCAGTGGCGGTACCTTCAAAGTTGGTCGCTGACTATAGATTATATCAGTAGTGAGTGGATAAAACCTCAACAACTCAATACTCTCTACCACGGTAGGGACTAGCTTTAAATATGATGATGATGATGATGATGAAAATTATTATTATTATTATCACCGCGTCTTACTTCCCGTTCGGGTTGGACGCACTTAACGCTAATGTGTAATGGTAGGGTGATTGTGAAATTGAAATGGAGGACCTACAGTTTAACGTGAGATCCGAACCACGGTGGAGGCCTGGCACTCCACACATTCACAAGTTGTGATTAATACACGTCTTATCAGAGGTGAAGGAAGGGTTTGTCAATCAGATAAATCTGTGCCGGGACCTAGGATTGAACCCCAGACCCCCAGCACATAAGTCCGACACCTTACCCCTTGACCACCAGTTCATCCTATATAAATATGAACACATATTTCAAAAAAAGAGGGAAATGTCTGAAAATGAAGCTAGGATATTTTAATATAAATTTCTATTTCGTTTAATATGTTGCTGATCAACAGTCACAAGACCTATGACAGGTAAGCACTGAAAATTACTGAAGACGCCAACATATAGAATACGTCTCCAGAGGTAAATTTACAAGAAATATTGCTATTAAGAAAGAAAAAAAAGGGTATCACAATAAAGTCTAAGGGCCCCACAATAAAGTCTAAGGGCACCACAATAAAGTCTAAGGGCCCCACAATAAAGTGTAAGGGCACCACAATAAAGTCTAAGGGCCCCACAATAAAATCTAAGGGCACCACAATAAAGTCTAAGGCCCCCACAATAAAATCTAAAGGCACCACAATAAAGTCTAAGGGCGCCACAATAAAGTCTAAGGGCACCACAATAAAGTCTAAGGGCCCCACAATAAAATTTAAGGGCACCACAATAAAGTCTAAGGCCCCCACAATAAAATCTAAGGGCACCACAATAAAGTCTAAGGGCGTCACAATAAAGTCTAAGGGCACCACAATAAAGTCTAAGGGCGCCACAATAAAGTCTAAGTGGCACCACAATAAAGTCTAAGGGCACCACAATAAAGTCTAAGGGCCCCACAATAAAATCTAAGGGCACCACAATAAAGTCTAAGGGACCCACAATAAAGTCTGAGTGCATCACAACAAAGTCTAGTCTATGACATCATTCTCGCAATATACTGGTCTGCCGAAAACAGGGAGATAGAGGTTCGAATTCTGCTTGGGTGTGCTGAGGGATGTTTTCTAAAATAGTTTTTCCACCCTTCCTCCAGGCAAATTTGGGTATATTCCCTATAAATTTAGCCTTCCTCATCCTTAACTCACAAGCGTAATTAGTATATATGCGTATAGCCTGAACAGAAAGTAGGACGTAGTGCTAAAAATAACTGTGCGTGAGAAGAGAGTTTGAAGTCCTTAAAGGTTTCGAGAGTTGTCTTAATCATAATAACATTCCCACCCTTTCTTTCAAACCCTTCATAGTTAGCAAATAATGTTTGAGTAAGTAGGTTTGTTGAGTGTAGTAAGCCTACCTACAAAAGCTACAAATTGCACTTCTGATGGTAATTTTATTTAAGCCAGTGGTTCTTGATCTTTTATTACTCGCGGCCCCCTAATATCCTAAAATATCTTTGCGACCCTCTAGTTTTTACTACCATAATAAGCATTAAAATATATTCTAATATAGTGACTTTAATTATTGATTTTAATAACAAACAAATAAAATAACAGAAATTAACTTACCTAAATGTATTTAATGGGACCTCTGATGTTGAACACTCTCCACTTATTTGTCTATTCTTGTTTTAATTGTATTAACTAATGCTATTCGCATGCAGGAGTCGATTTCACTGCTTTGTTTTAATATTTACCATTGTGTGAAATACCTTTTCACGTAAATAATTAGAAACAAATGGCAGCAAATTTTGAATGGCGATGGTAAACAGATGGGGATTATTTGTACTATCTGTGATTTCTATTATCCACTCTCTTCCTCCATTACCCCGGAAAATCGAGAGTCTACTGTACTTACATGCCTGCGATCATCGTATTATTTCTTCCAAAACGTAACATTTAAGATAATTGACTTAGTAATAAGTAAATAACACTTTTAATTATTTTTTCGAGGCCTCCCCCCCTCCCCCAGAAAACCATTCGCAGCCCCTCATAAAGCCTTGGTCCCCCAGTTAAGAATCGATGATTTAATCCTATCTTTTCTTAGGGCGATTCTTCAAGCAGTAGCTTACGGGGGATAACAAAGATGTTTGCCTCATTTTCTCGGACCCCACTTACTCGTCTCTTTCCAAGAAACGTCAATTGTGTTCCAATACCACAATACCATATGAATGTATTCTGAAAAGACTTACAGTATTTGAAATGTTGACAGAGCTAGTTTTACAATCGGAAGTTTTATAGGGTGTGTCTTTAAGGTGAATATTAAAATATTCATTAACTAATATTTGGTTGATTACACACACAATTAAAACCTTAGTAGTAGTAGTAGTAGTTCAAAACTTAAACATTAGGTTTTTATATGGATTTGTGGACCCCCCCTTAAAGCGGACGTCCAACAAATCCCAGGAGGTCCAGTTAATCCCGAGGAGGTCTGGACCCCCTACACCCACACCGTTATACTCCCGTGATAGGTAAAAAATGTTTTACGTAGTTGCTCTCCACAAATTTTACCAAACTCAAAAAAAAAACTCACTTGAGATATAAAATAAACTTCTATATTTCTACGGCCCATATAACTTGACAAACGTGGTCCAAAATTACTTGGAAAAGCAACAACTAATAATTGTATTCAATATCAGAACGTACAAAGTCACCCTCTAAGTGTATGAATTAGCTCTCAGAAAGTATTGGATTATGGTCGTATTTAACAAAAGGCTTCCAATGTGCAGACCTTGATCTTATTGTTTGTGGCCACGACAGTTTTTATGGGGTTTTTTTACGAAATATTCCGATAATGATATATATTAATTGTAAAAAATAATGAAACAAAAACGTAGTTGGTAAACCTGAATACACAATACCCCTTGATAGACCAATACATTGATAGTATAATAATATGAAGATAGTTTTGAAAGAGTTAGGGTGTCAGATTAGAGACTGGATTTACGTTTCTCAGGACAGGTTGAATGGAGATCTAATCTAACCTTCTGGTGGTGGCCATGAACTTTCGAGTCCTCTAAGCCCAGAGTTAGTTAGCTATTTAATCAGTTAATTAAGATGAAAGCCACTTCTGACGTGGAGGTCGGGGTTCGAATCCCAGTCGGGCTGATAAGGTGGTTTTTTTTTACTAAATGGTTGTCCACTATTCTTCCACACAAATACCTCTAAACCACTTCCTTCCTCATCCTTAACCAAATAGAGAAATCATCATATATGCGTATAGCCTGAACAGGTATCGAGACGCGATGATGAAAATAATAACATTAAGATGAAATACTACAATATTCCATTTTTCTGCTCAACATTATTATAGGCACGTGAAATCATTTCTTTTTAACTTAGCTACGGTTTAGTTTTGCACTCTCTCAAAGGTTTGTCAGACTTGTCCTGGAGACACATGGTCTAACAGCTGTTCTTTGTGACGCCATCTTGAGCGCAGTGCAAACCATCCCAGATAACACTGTAGTCCAGGGCATTGTGTTGAGGCGAAGCGAACAAGACGAGGACAGTGTGAAGGAACGGGCCGTTATAAACCTGAAGAAACGAGGGGGGACTCTATTCAACTGCCAGAAAATGGGGCAGTTATTGCTCGATGATTTATACTTGTCTATTGTTCCTTGTACATGGTGTATAGCAAACAAAGATAATTAAGGCCTCATCAACCTCGGGTACTCCGTTTTATTCACATGCTTCTCTTCGCTTCCTTTTTCATTAAATGGTTCCTTGAGGGAGTAATATTGAATGGCAGCTAACTCCAACATCACTATTGTTATCAAAATAGGTCTGCTTCAGGACCTATCTTAGAAATTAGTTTGTTAATTATAGTTATAAATTTGTGCTAAATTAATCAAATCCCGGTAGTAAAATAGAAAAATGAATTATTTTAATTACAGCAAAGCCCCGTTTGACCAAACCCTAGTGGTCTAAAATTCCGAACAATTTGGTCACACTTTAAGGAAAACGAGGGGAAAAATTAAGTCAAATTAAATATATTTATTGGAACAAGGTCAAAGTTAAAAGAGAATGGTAAGAAACAGTGATGTCTGTTAATAAATGCTTGATATTTACATGTTGTACTCAACAAAATGTGTTTTATTTAACTAAATATAATTGCAGTGCATATTACGTTGTTATACATCAGTTAAATAAAATAAAATTTGATCAAACTTATCCAAATCTAATTTATATTTCGTGGAAATACTTTATCGCTGTATTCTCCTCCTCAATCCGAATTTTTGCTAACTCGGACAATATTCGGTCCCATTTAGTTCGAATTGACAAGGTTCTAGTGTATTTATTTTATTATCTTAATTTGATTGATTTCTTACAAAATTATAATAATCTCTTGTTACTAAACTTTCAAAAATGCGTTTCAGAAATGTTATAGTCAGGATTCACTCGCAAACTACCTTACATTTATGATCAAAACTTAAGTGTCAGCTAAATATTACTTCTGAAAGAAAAAAACTTCGTTAATACCCTTAAGGGAAAAAGAGGGTTAATGGATTTAAATTTAGGGGGTGTGAAGTTAGTTTTTAAATAATTTCAAACACTTGTAGTCTCTTGACTAACAAACTTTTCTTCTAAAGTAAATATTGTTGGGATGTCATGGCATTTTAAATGTTATAAAAACAACTTCAATGTATCTATTGATGTTTATCAACTGGTTAAATCCTTAATATTCAAGAAATATGATATTATTTTTAGTGTGTCAATGAAATGCTAAAAATAGTCCCCAAGAATGTATATTTTATTACACAGGTTTGTTGATAGAGAACGTAACAATGGCTTACAAAAAAAAGTTACAAGTAATTCAACACAATGCTTGAACAGTCCTAATCCTCAACAACAAAAGCTTAGGCCAGCTTTGAGCAAATATTGTGTAGCCTAATGCAAGTACTTTAATCATTACCAAGTCAGTTGATATTTCTATATTCTTACCATTAGTTGGATGATCTTGAAAACCCAAGTCTTCTACTGATACATCGTGAGCACTGAAGAACAGATAGTTGATTCGGAAACAACGAGCAATTATGTACTGAACAGTTACTGCATTATCCTATTTGTTTAATACCAAAATAAGAGTTTCTGATAAAATAAATAATCTAATTTTAAGCATATAATATTTATATTGAAAGCCCTATACTCACAAATTTGTTATTCAAATTATGCCACAGACTGGAAATATTTTTTTTTTTTAATATATTGGATGTTTCACTTGTGATTATAATATTATTACAAACACAAAACCAGCCTGTACACATCTAAAGTGAGGTCGCTAGAATATCATAAGCTGTATGATTTTTACTACAAATTCTAGTAACTTTCAAGGAAACATAGGTCTACTTTCATAAGGATATTATTTTGGGCTGTAGCTCTAAGTGTTTATTTGTTCGTTTGGTTATCCTAAGCTTACAAATCCTAAGTAAATAGAAAAATAAGGGTTATTGTTAAGGAAATGCACTGGAACCACTAAACAAAATAAGTGGTAACAATATTTAGAAACTCACAGTTCACCCTGCCAAAATTCGAGACGAATCCCTAGGTCTGTTGGAAGATCTGTCCATTCAAGCCAAGATAGGATTTCTAATGTTAGTGAATTTACGTTTTACCCAGCGAACTTTAAAAATATAACGTTAAAACAGAAACCACACATGCTTAAATAATTCTAAAAATAGTCCTGCAGTGTCACAAAATTATTATTTTTATCTTTAAGTAGTTTGTTTGTAAACGAATTTTTTTATAAATCATCTACAACTCAGGAAAGTCAAGAAAATGTCCTGTAGGATTATTCTTACCAGGATTTAGATTTTTAAAAATTCCGTGGTAGAAAAAAAAACAAGGAAAAAGGTAGAATTAAAAACAAGTCAATGTTTTCAAGGTGCAAATATTAAAGTGATTGTGTAAACTCGTCAGAGAAAGAGGGAATGGGCTATCAGTAGATAGACAAGCGCTCTCTCAGGATTAACTGTTTATTTTCTTCCCTCTATTTATATTTATTACATTAGTGTCTTGAGTGTGTTAGAGCTAAAACTTAATATGCAACCCGCTTCGCAAAATAGCTTTGAAATCTCCAAGTAGACAACGTCGTTAAATAGTATCTAAATTTTTATTCAGGTTCTTATTTTAATCAACCCGTTCGAATAGTACAAGTATGAATATTAAATTGATTCCTAAGATGACAGTATTCCACCAAAAATAAGCCTTTAAATGGTTGACTAGAAATTACTTCCTGCGTGTAAATTTCTTGACCTATCAAAATACCAGAGCTATAACATATGTGATACTACTGTACAATTTTCATAGGAAAGGTCTTATACGACAACTATAAAAGTTACTAGATATAATCTCACTACTCATGTGTCAGCTCATATGGTCTACAGCTGTCACTGTTGATGGATCTCATCAATACTCCTACATATAAAAGAACACTAATAATATAGTAATGTATATAATGTATAATTTATACTAAAAATGGGTCGAGTTCTTTATTTCTTGAATCAGAATATCGAATTACGAAACTTACATTTTCTTTCGAATCTCTAATCCAGAATTTGAATCCTTGAATCTTTAAAAATGTGCGATTAGTTGAAGTGAAAATATCTAAAAGTTAATTTCAAAAATATGTTTTAGGCTCGGTTCTAATGACAAATGTTATTTTGTTTATCGTGTATATTACGTCAAAAACAACAAACAGAAACAATTTTTTGGTAAATTAAATGTATAGTCTATTAATACAATTTTATTCTGCCCTTTTATATTGTGATTTTGTTACCTATTTTCTCAACTTCACAATTCAATATAATTCTTTTGAACAATTACTTATAAATGTTATTTGATGTCAAGATCTTAAAAATTATATTAGAGACCCTTTTTTGAGATCTCCACGAATCTCGAATCTCTCGAATGCTATAAGATTCGAGGATTCAAGAATTTTATCGTCCAATTATTACTACTATAAAGCCACATGGCTCTCACTCATTGACATTAATGTTTAACTACTTACAGATGAGCTAAAAACTTTAAATTTGGCAAAATTATAGCTTATAGCCTGTAACAGACGAAAAAGTTCCAAAAAGTTTAATAAAACATTTAAACCCCGAAAAAAATTCAAAATGGCGGAGCAACTTTAAAGTCGGTGCGGACCTTTCTTTGGAGGTTTATTGTGGCTAAACGGTAAGACCTATCAAAAAACTGCTCTGGAATTACATTAGTTTACATCCACTACCAAAGAAAACTCACAACGGGAGCAAAGAGAGTCTCTAATATATACCCAAGATGTTGCGAACTCCATCTTATAAAAGTGACGAGATTTGATTAATCAAAAATATCTCTCCTCTAGGATAGTTGGAGTCTGACGACACTATAGAATTGCACTCTTGACAACTTCTGAGGAAAACAAGTTTAAATAATTGTTAACCATATTGTCAGTCTTTATCTTCCCTCTCTTTCATCAGGCCACTTAATTGAGATTATGGAGTTTCTCGAAGCTGCAGTAAGGGGGATTTTAGGGTTCAAACCACCCCTCCGAAATTTTATGAACAAAATATATATGGCTTTATTTATTGTTCAAACAATATAAAAAATAATATACAAGTACAAATTAGGGGTCTGTGCTACCGTAAAAAGCACTTCAGAAAGATTCTGGAGTTGTTTAATATTTATAATTTTTCCTAGCCTACAGCAGCTAGGGGGCTATGTTGCCATAAAAAAAAGCACTTCAGAGAGCTTCTATAGGTGTTTAAATATTTAGAATTTTTTCTAACCTACGACAATTGGGGGATATGCCCACTAACCTCCCTCTCCTTGAAGTTATTGGTTGGCTACGGCCTTGGAGTCTCTTTTCTATCTATAGTAGAAGATGAACTTGAACTAAAGGAGCAGAAAAATGGATTGTTTCCCTTAAAGTTTTATCTCAGTTTGCTTTTTAGAACCAATGACAAAATTTGTCTTGGGTCTCTTTAATCACGCTTTTATTATTGTAGAAAGTTGAATGATGCATATTTAAAGTTATTTGATACCTTCCTGTTACTTTTGAAATAAAGTAGGCCTAATTTGTGTACTATAATACCGATTACTCTCTATTGATTTGAAACGTGGTATCTTATCTTACATGACAAAATAAAATTAGAATGTTTTAAAACACGGTGCTGAGGAATATGTTTGGTCAAAAAAAGGGATGAGTCTAATGGAGAACGGAGGAGGTTACATAATGATGAGCTAGATACCCTGTACTCATCACAAGACATTGTTAGGATAATAAAGTCTCGTAGATTATGGTGAGCAGGACATGTATCATGAATGGAAGAATCCAGAACCTTACTCAGAGTACTGATTGACAAACCAAATGGGAATAGGTCATTGGAAAGACCTAGAGCAGGCGGGAGAGTAACATTACAATGGACCTGAAAGAGATAGGTGTAATGAGGTGGACTAGATAGAAATAGCTCAAGAGAGGGATAGGTGGCGGATTTTTTAAGTGCGGTAACGAACTTTTAAGTTCTTGATGCCATAGAGTAGGTAAATACTATAATACAAGAAATCGAGGACTAAAATATGTATATAGCTGCTGCAGTTAAGAATTATTCTGTCCACCACTTTGTGTGATAAATTTATTAAGTTCCTGGTTTTTAGGAGTAATTTTATTGTTACCTAATTAACATTAATTAATAATTTTACGTATAAAATAGGATTATTGCTGTGGCAATCTTGGAGTAGTGGATGTAGTTATTAAATTTATATTAAATAGTTTTGCAACAACATCTAATATTGTTAAAATCGGGACTTTTCGCTCTAGGGCAGTGACAAAAATACAATCATGGCATGGTAAAAACATTGTTAAAAATGTTTATAGAATTTATTATAACTAGTCAAATAAGCAATAATAAACATTATTCAATGCGGGAGTGTTATAGTTTATCATCACTGTAATGTTGAAAGAGAAAACTTCATGTTACAAATGTTACAAGATGTTTAACAGTGTAGTAGTCTATATTCAATTTTGTTTTTGTTTTTACATTGACGTGGAACAAAAAAAAAATGCGATTTTCACACATAAAGAATTTGTCATTTCCTTTAATTCCTAATAATGTTCATGTTTATTTGGTAAGGAGTAATAATAATTGTTATTGAAGTTATACTCGTATATTATTGTTTATTATTTTTATTCCTTTCTCCTTATTTTAAATACGTTTTAGTTTTTCTTCTATGACGACGACATGTTTCGGTGATTTTTCACCATCTTCAAGTCTTATTGTTATTTGTATTAAAGAGGATTGATTTTACTTCACACTATTGGAAAGTTTGTGAAATTTTACGTTTTTATATTTCCAATAGTATGAAGTAAAATCAATCATCTTTAATACAAATAAGACTTGAAGATGGGGGAAAATCACCGAAACATGTCTTCGACATAGAACAAAAATTAAAACGCATTTAAAATAAGTAGAAGGGAATAGAAATAATGAACAAGAAGATATAACCTTACAATCAATTTCCTTTAGTAATACATAAAAAATTGTCTTTGAAATAGAATTTTTTTTTTTCAAAATTACAAAATTAAATACTAAATATAAATTAGATTATTTTTAGATATTTATCTTGCACTTTTTGAACCGATTGATTATTTCATTCATAGACATACAAACAAACTTAAATATAGAACAG
>CABFVX010008236.1:0-25485 GCA_902151425.1 Timema shepardi | reverse complement strand
TACTACTAATAGTTTTATCAAAATCGTGATAGAGCTGAACACATGAATGACACTGTCTTGGCTCCCCTATGCTGGCCTCTTAAACAAGCTCTAGAAGATTCTGACGTTTTGATTACAGAAACAGCACCCGAACAGTCTTGTATAAATACAACAGTTGTTGTTGTTGGAGAAGGTGTAGTCTCTTATTGCTTCAGAGAGAGAAGTTTTCTTTCTGAAACCAGGTAAAGGGAAGGTCGAGAGGAAAATATATTCTTCACGAAGTTTCGACCAGTATTAAAGTAGTAAAGGTAATATTTTATTACTACACGCATTCACTGAGTGTGATACAAAATCTGCCGTTTTTAAACCGGGTAAAGCAAAATCGTTGAAAATATTAAAAAAGCGTGAAGTTTTAAAAGATTTGGCTGAAGTTTTTAAGCAAGAAGATTGTTCTAAGGAATTTATAATTTATCGCGTTGTATGCTTTCTCTTAGTAATACATGGTACTCCAGTTAAGAGAGTTTCCTTTGATACATATCAACACATACGCTTTGCAAAGTCTACAAGACATAACAAACCTGTAAATCTAACCTAACTTCCACTGACAGCTAATGCAGCCCAGCAACACCTGTATTGGGTTTAATATCAAGTGGAAACATGGCTAGGCAATGAGTTGAATCCTGAAGGATGGGGATGGCTAATAGAAAGTAATCTTTTGGAGCCAAAAAGAACACCACAACATCTTCTTTCATATTCATTTTTGAGTGTGATCTTCTGCAACTGTTAACAAAGGTTGTGGACAAATGTGTGCCTATAAAAAAATAGTTTTATACTGTTCAGCAATTTGTGGTAATTGTCATTGTAATTCCACCATCAATGCTGCACTAGATGAGGTCTCTTTAGATGGACCGGAAGAAGAAATCGGTGTAGAGGAATTTAATCAAGACAAGAATTAATCCCATGACTTTCTTTCCAGAAGATTTACACTATCAACCTCAGAAACAAGTTTAAACAGATGTACAGGAGGAATAAAAAAAAATAAGAAGACAACGAGGAGTAAGAAGAGGCAAAATTCAAAGAATGTGATGAAATTGTTGATTTGGGGCTACTATGTTAGATAAAAGACGCGCCTTATACTCTACCTCGAAAGTGGTGTGGAAAATAGTACCAGTAGTACAGTAATAGTATAGATATAAAGGTTTTATAAGTCGCAATACCTGGAAATAGTTTCTTATACGAAAAAGAAGTATAATAATTTTTTGAAACAGAGTTTCTATTCTATATATTTGAATAGAGATATTTTAGTCATTGGACCAATGAAAAAGGTGATATTGACTTAGAACCTATTTTTGAGACTTATTATGGGCTGAAAATTTTATTCCGTACAATTAATTGACGGGGACTTTTGATGTATTATTTATAACTAATGAATACATCCCAAAATTCAGCTATCTCGGAACTAATCTGTAAGGAAACCACTAAAGTCGCTGGGTTATAACTGCTCTAGTATAAGTAAGGAAGCATTTTATAGGTAGTATACCTTCATTTGCATGAAATAAGAATGGAAAACCAATAAGGGAATATCACCCTCAGTACACCCGATTGGAATTCGAACCCTCACATCCTCGTCTTCAACAGGCCAGTCCTACACAAGAATGACGCCTTAGACCATTCAGCCAGTGAAGCGGGCTGTTCAAGCAATGTATATATCAAATAAAGTAACACTGCTATAAGGAATATTAAAAAATTAAGGTTTAATTTATGGCTCATTTAGCTCTTATCTCACAAAATATTTAAAAATTGTAAATTAGGAAGGAGCCAGAGGATTGATTTCAATTAATGAACCATAGTAATACATAAGAGAGGCTTTGTCATGCAATTGATGCAAAATAACACTGGTAAGAAATAAGGTTTATACTTTTAATACTAACCAATTAATGTTAAGATACTTTGTCAATTTCATATAATAAAAAACTGTAAATATATTTATATTTTAGTTTTCGATTACAATATTGTCGAACATTATCACTGGAATTAAATAGTTTTATTTATTTAAGGTAATTAACGTTCACTTTCACACGAGAATTTCTATGAGTGGGAGTGAGACAATTGACCAATTTTGCCGGGATGTTAATTTCCCACACACTCCAGGGTTCTTATACATACCACAAACGACACGGCTTTAATTCTCCTCCAAAGGAAGTTGCACTACGGCTTTAGTTTAGTTTACAGAGTGTCGGCTGAGGTTTGACAGGTGTCTACGATGATAGACGATGGCTTATAGTAATCCTCAAAAAAAATATAGATACAGTTGATCGTCGATAATTTGGACAAAAAGCGGATTGACACGGTCCTGATTAAATAGTTAGTTTCTATACCAAAAATAAATAAAATCAGCATAGACGGGATACTTACAAAAACCCATTTTTAAGGTAGAAACATTTTCACTTTATTTAAACAAAGAATTTAATTGGTTTTTTGCTCCTAAATATCACAAAACCTGAAGGAATATAATAAGGCAAACATCTAACTACGAAAAAAGTCTCCAATAATTTTTATAAACCAAGGTTGAGGTGGGTATTTTAACGGGCATGTTTCTGATATTAATAACACTGTGGCTATTTTTATAATTACTAGTTTTTCTTGGTGATCTGGACTATGACAAACCGGATTTTGACGTCCAAATTATCGACGCTCTACTGTATTTTAATTTGTTGGAGAAAACTGGCAAAGTGTATCAACATTCTCTCTTACACAGCGTCTTGTTATTCATTCAGCTTATAGGCATAAATTATGCTCGCTAGTAAAATAGGAACGAGGAAGGCATTTGCATGGCGTGATAGTGGAAAACTATTTAGGGGGAAGAAAACTCACTCTATCCGATCGGGACTCAAACCCAGATCACCCACAGTCTCAGACGACAGCAACACATTTGACCGTGTGACCTGCGATTCGGGTTATGTAGATTTCTTTTTAGCACCTTGTCTTACTACCCGTTCTGGTTGTACGTTAATGTACTAATTAAAATAATGTGTTAGGAACTAGGAATGATTTAATTTAGAGAAAGTGTGCTCGCATTTGAACGAAGGGAGACTGGGAAGCCATTTAAGAAAAAAACATTCTTAGTGAACCCGATCGTCGAGCCATAATCTCCCTGTCTTCAACAAACCGGGTGACCTGGCGGTCTAGGGGTAAGGTGTCAGACTTCTGTGTTGGGGGTCCGGGGTTCAAACCCCGGTCTCGGCACAGATTTATCTGATTACCATAACCCTTCCTTCACCTCTGACAAGACATCTTGTGAATGTGGGGAATGCGAGGCCTCCACCGTGGTTCGGATTCCACGTTAAACTGTGGGTCCTCCATTTCATCTCACAATCACCCTACCAATAAACATTAGCGTAAGTGCGTATAACCCGAACGGGTAGTAAGACGCGGTACTAATAATAATAATTCAACAAACTAGTCCAGCACGAGATTAGCGCGTTAGACCATGCTGCCACCGAAGCTAGTTAACACTGATTCGTTAAAATAGAACACGATGCATCGTCATTAGTGATATACAATGGTAGACGATATACCGTTGTAACAAATTGTTATCAATGTTTCGAGAAACTTCATGAGAACAAGATCAGTGTTTATAAAACAATGTTCATTATTGTAATTATTATTTTAGATATTAGCTGTAATGCAAGCCATTAGGGAAATAAACAGACAAATGTTGATGTACGGCGCAGTGATTTAACTCCAATTTCAAATAATTAGAGAGGTTAATAGTAAACATGTTGAGTTGAGTGAAAACACAATTACAAATTAATAGGGAGTGTTAATAGTAGTCATGTTGAGTTGAGTGAGAACACAATTATAACTTAATAGGGAGGTTAATAGTAGTCATGTTGAGTTGAGTGAGAGAACAATTACAACTTAATAGGGAGGTTAATAGTAAACATGTTGAGTTGAGTGAAAACACAATTAAAACTTAATAGGGAGGTTAATAGTAAACATGTTGAGTTGAGGGAGAAAACAATTTCAACTTTAATAGGGAGGTTAATAGTAAACATGTTGAGTTGAGTGAGAACACAATTACAACTTAATAGGGAGGTTAATATTAAACATGTTGAGTTGAGTGGGAACCCAATTACAAACTAATAGGGAGGTTAATATTAAACATGTTGAGTTGAGTGGGAACACAATTACAACTTAATAGGGAGGTTAATATTAAACATGTTGAGTTGAGTGAGAACACAATTACAAAATAATAGGGAGGTTAATAGTAGTCATGTTGAGTTGAGTGAAAACACAATTACAACTTTAATAGGGAGGTTAATAGTAAACATGTTGAGTTGAGTGAGAACACAATTACAACTTAATAGGGAGGTTAATATTAAACATGTTGAAATGAGTGAAAACACAATTACAAATTAATAGGGAGGTTAATAGTAAACATGTTGAAATGAGTGAAAACACAATTACAAATTAATAGGGAGGTTAATAGTAAACATGTTGAGTTTAGTGAGAGAACAATTATAACTTAATAGGTAGGTTAATAGTAAACATGTTGAATTGAGTGAAAACACAATTACAAATTAATAGGGTAGGTTAATAGTAAACATGTTGAGTTGAGTGAAAACACAATTACAACTTAATAGGGAGGTTAATAGTAAACATGTTGAGTTGAGTGAGAGAACAATTATAACTTAATAGGGAGGTTAATTAAACATGTTGAGTTGAGTGAAAACACAATTACAATTTAATAGGGAGGTTAATATTAAACATGTTGAGTTGAGTGAGAACACAATTACAACTTTGGTTTTGACTCCGTTGGTTGCGTGAGTTATGTAGGGATGAATTTATTGCGGGAGGTACCTCAACAATCGAAATAAGAATACACAACTATTAATAACATTATTAAAAATCATGCACATAGGTGTGTAGTTCTCTAACTCCCCATCCCTCACCGTCTGAAAAACTGCTTCTTCCCCAGCCGGCACTTTGGGGAGGAGTATGGTCGTGGTTTCGTAGACCTCCTGGCCCTTGACCCCACAGAGAGTATTGTGAGTAGTTTAATATATTTATTTTTACTTTACACAAAGTGATATTGCCATTGCAGTTTTCCTCCCTTCATGAAATAGTCTGCTGATTCATCTCATAATTCTTTGCTGTGAGCTGCAGACTGGCGTGGGATGGATTGCAGTGATAGGAATGATGTCATAGGTTGATTATTTCTCCAGTTTCCTGGGTTTACCTTCACACATCCGTGTTGTTTTCGGTATTTATAGATCCAGGTGGTGCATAAACTTGATGTGAATACCTACGTCTTAAAAAAAAGCATGCAAATACATTTTAGCTATAACAATTTGAGTATTTCTGTTTGTAGAAGCTTAGGTATTCTAAGTACTCTAAATACCTAAGCGAGACTATCAAATGAATTTTCCACTACCCTACTAGCTCTTGATTCATGGTAGTTGAAAATTATTCCTTTGATCTCTTAGCATGTGTTCCTGAATATGGTTTCACTCAAGGCGAAACACCATCACCAAGGAAAGAATATGAAATGTTTTGTTTTGGCTTATTCAATACTTCAGGTTTCGGTAGATTCAAACTTTTATTTTCAATCTTTTCGTTTAACTACTGCCTTTCAAAAATCTGCCATCTAGAATTCTTCCTTGCGTACCAATATCTACGTATAAGAAGCTATACCACAGCGAGTAACACAATACTGAATTGCAATTGGTAATTATAACATTATGTCCCGCTGTTGAATGGACACTGTATAAAGATATGTTTTCCATCCATTGCCCCAACCGCATGCGGGAAGTTCCGCAGGTCCATCAAATCCTTGCTGAATTTCATCCATTCTTACTGGCTTTTCGGCAGTTAAAAATAAAATATTATAGATATAATTATTATAAAAGAGTAAAACAGTTTTAATAGGCTGAACTGAAGTAATTAAATCAAAATCATGACGTATTGTTGTTCGTGTTCACCGCGTTAAAATTTTAATGTTACGAGAGTTTATTCAACTTTCCCCATGTTCTAGGGTAAAACTATAAAGTAATAAATAGTAACTTATCTTTGTATCACAACCTTTTGACTTGAAGTAATGCGTTGGAAAAACTACGGTGTGACCTGCCAAGTTGACCGCTGTTTCTAGGTCATGTGATCCAGCTCAACAAATAATTGACAGACAGACCTCCAACATCGCTCCGGGTTTCAAAATATTTTACACTCTCCCTCCAAGCAAATTCGCATATACTTATTCTAATAACAACCTTTATAATTCCTAACCCATTATAGTAGTTATTAAATATGCTTATAATGTGTGCACGGTGCTAAAAACATGGGTAAATTACCATCGGGCCAAGTAGATATGTTATTATCTGCGTTTAAGGGATGGAGGTTATCTCACATTACAATTGGTCTAAGTAAATATGCTATTATCTGCGTTTAAAGGATGGAGGTTATCTCACATTACAATTGGTCTAAGTAAATATGCTATTATCTGCGTTTAAAGGATGGAGGTTATCTCACATAACAAATGGGCTAAGTAAATATGCTAATATCTGCGTTTAAAAGGATGGAGGTTATCTCACATTACAACTGGGCCAAGTATCTATGTTATTATCTGCGTTTAAAGGATGGAGCTTATCTCACATTATAATTGGGCCAAGTAATTATGCTATCATCTGCGTTAAAAGGATGGAGGTTATCTCACATTATAATTGGGCTAAGTAAATATGTTATTATCTGCGTTTAAAGGATGGAGGTTATCTCACATTACAATTGGGCCAAGTAAATATGTTATTATCAGCGTTTAAAGGATGGAGGTTATCTCACATTACAATTGGGTCAAGTAAATATGTTATTATCAGCGTTTAAAAGTATGGAGGTTATCTCACATTACAATTGGGCTAAGTAAATATGCTATTATCTGCGTTTAAAAGGATGGTAGGTTATCTCACATTACAATTGGGCTAAGTAAATATGTTATTATCTGCGTTTAAAGGGATGGAGGTTATCTTACATTACAATTGGGTCAAATAAATATGTTATCATCTACGTTTAAAAGGATGGAGGCTATCTCACATTACAATTGGGTCAAGTAAATATGTTATTATCTGCGTTTAAAAGGATGGAGGTTATCTCACATTACAATTGGGCCAAATAAATATGTTATTATCTGCGTTTAAAAGGATGGAGGCTATCTCACATTACAATTGGGTCATGTAAATATGTTATTATCTGCGTTTAAAAGGATGGAGGTTATCTCACATTACAATTGGGCAAGTAAATATGTTATTATCTGCGTTTAAAAGGATGGAGGTTATCTCGCATTACAATTGGGCAAGTAACTATGTTATTATCTGCGTTTAAAAGGATGGAGGTTATCTCACATTACACTTGGGCCAAGTAACTATGCTATTATCTGCGTTTAAAAGGATGGAGGTTATCTCACATTACAATTGGGCTAAGTAAATATGTTATTATCTGCGTTTAAAGGGATGGAGGTTATCTTACATTACAATTGGGCCAAATAAATATGTTATTATCTACGTTTAAAAGGATGGAGGCTATCTAACATTACAATTGGGTCAAGTAAATATGTTATTATCTGCGTTTAAAAGGATGGAGGTTATCTCACATTACAATCTGGCAAGTAACTATGTTAATATCTGCGTTTAAAAGGATGGAGGTTATCTCACATTACAATTGGGCCAAGTAACTATGCTATTATCTGATTTTAAAAGGATGGAGGTTATATCACATTACAGTTGGGCTAAGTAAATATGCTATTATCTGCGTTTAAAAGGATGGAGGTTATCTCACATTACAATTGGGCCAAGTAACTATGCTAATATCTGCGTTTAAAGAATGGAGGTTATCTCACATTACAATTGGGCCAAGTAACTATGCTATTATCTGCGTTTAAAAGGATGGAGGTTATTTCACATTACAATTGGTCTAAGTAAATATGCTATTATCTGTGTTTAAAGGATGGAGGTTATTTCACATTACAATTGGGTCAAGTAAATATGGTATCATCTGCGTTTAAAGGATGAAGGTTATCTTACATCACAATTGGGTCAAGTAAATATGGTATCATCTGCGTTTAAAGGATGAAGGTTATCTTACATCACAATTGGGTCAAGTAAATATGCTATCATCTGCATTTAAAGGATGGAGGTTATCTCAAATTACAATTGGGCCAAGTAAATATGCTATTATCTGCGTTTAAAGGATGGAGGTTATCTCACATTACAATTGGGCCAAGTAAATATGGTATCATCTGCATTTAAAGGATGGAGGTTATCTCACATTACAATTGGGCCAAGTAAATATGCTATTATCTGCGTCTAAAGGATGGAGGTTATCTCACATTACAATTGGGCTAAGTAAATATGGTATTATCTGCATTTAAAGGATGGAGGTTATCTCACATTACAATTTGGCCACGAAATATTACCATTTGGCCACTTACACATTTTTCGTGAACATTATAGTTGGGCCACGTATACCTGTTATGGCTGTCCATAGACATATAAATACAAACAATAGAAATTTCTACTTGTAGTGTTCCAGTGATTGAAACATGGAAGGATCATTCGTGAGGAGTTAAAATGGCAAAAAATTGCTTGTCAAAGATGGTAACAACTTTCCATTGGCTCCTGATGCTACCAATGGTGAAGTAAGCTGGAGATGTGCATGGACAACATAGAAATGAACGTTATCAGTGATACAAATAATAATCACTTAGCGGTGAAAAATATAATAGAAACATTTTAAGCAATGGTGTAAAGCGAAGCGATATGGAATATATTTTATGTGAGAAATAATAGAGTCTCATCCTTTCTGAGTGGGCAAAACGTCATGTAGAATATATTACAGCGCACGATATTGCGTTGGTACGACAGACCTGTGCTGTTCCGAGACTGCCGACGGGACGAATCAAGAATCATAGCAGACCAAACTCAGCTTGCGCGAGGAATGGGAGCAAGTAGGGAAAATATAGATAGGACACATATGTGTGCTATGTATTTGTTTTAGAATTATTACTAGACATTTTATGCAGTGACGACGGGGGACCAAGCAACAAAGTTTTTTTTTAATAATTACACTATGCCCTTATTATGACAGAATGAAGATTTGTGCACAATGCTTACCTGTGAAGCCATTCTAAAATGATCAAAAACGGCCTCTCAATACTGTTTAATTCCAAATATAATTTAATATTTCAATAATACTCAGTATCAGGGATCTCTATTAACTCTTTATTGTCTTTAATACTCAATCAGAAACGAACCCCCTACTAAAAAGCAAAAATCGGATCCACAGCTCCATTTTTTAAAGGAAGCTTTCGGTATATTAAAATCTGCACAAATAGACCACCACTCCATTTAGATAATCAAAATCATGAACTTAGAACATGTTTTAATTTCATATTAGAAAAGATGAAACAAATACAGCTCTCATACTAGAAATGTAGAATAGCGAGAAATTTGTCAAATTAATTCTAAAGTTGATCAAGGTATTTACGACTATCCATTACAACATGGACACGCTAATCAATCTTGACATTCTACAAATAATTTAGTACAACACAAAACTTCTCGACAGACACCACCTACATGCTCAAGGGTGGATATACAACCCCACCACCAAATTAATATCGCACAAGTTGACCCACTTCAGAAATACTCTAAAGAAAGTCCCCTGCGAGCGATTACTCAGAGTTTGATTATTTTTATGTCTATGTAGTGGCAGCTTGTGAATATTTTATGAGAAGGTACAAAATTGAAAATAAAAACTGACAAAAATATAAACTCAATTGTTATTTATATGTTGTAATGGACGTCTATTCTAATTTTAATATGTCCCTTGTTCAAATAACTTATACAAAATTAGTAAAACTATAATTGTGTGTATGTATAATGTAGAGTTTGGGTTGGAGGGCACTTGCCCTTGTGTCCTTTAGGACGAGCTGTCATTTTTTTATGCATAAATAATTGCAATACATTATTAAATAAATAAATATCCAAAATACCTTTACATACTCTTTCAGTCCACCAATGATGTCTTTACAAACTTCTGGAACAATGGAGTTGATTGCTTGGATATCAGAAATAGATGAAACTTGTATAAGATTCCCCAGTTGCCGGGTATCTCAATGTCACAGATAATATATCTTTAACTGAAACTGCTTCTCTGAACTTAGTGTTCTTTCTTTGAATCCTTGGCCCAAACATATCTATTAAATATTCAAAGTCCCTTGAATGTAGACAAGTGATATTTTTGTAAAACCCACTAATTGTTTTTGATTTTAAATCCAAAAGTAAATCAGAGCCGCTCCTTTCCTTCTACAATGTATAGCGCCAGAATCTTTGCGGATGTTTATAGTCCTCGATTGGGTTGTATATCTCAGGGGACAAAGAAGACATGTTTCCGCTGTTAGCTCACAAGATGGACTTGGTCACTCGCAGATGGTCACATGACGACTATGGACGTGGAGCGGTTACAATAACCGTTACGTCACATGACGACTATGGACGTGGAGCGGTTACAATAACCGTTACGTTACATACAACTAGAGTTGACTCATCCCTAACCTCTTTATAGCATTAAAATTACAAACTGGTGATTCTCAAACTAAGTGGCCACCTTGTTGTTCATTACTTCCGAATCACATTTTTATCGTTTTGGATAATATGAAGAAATGCTGTTGAATTAAATTAAACTGAATATTTAATTCACTCAAATAAATTTAACGAATAAAATTCGACAGCAGAAGGTTTATATTTGTATTATTATTTCATTATTACATTGAAATATAAGAGATATTTTATGTTTATTTCTTGTTAAACTAGTAAACCAACTGTTATTATCCGTCATCATGGTAACAGCACATCGGCGTCATTTCATTGAAAACTCGGTTTCAAATTATTTGTAAGAGAGAATAGTTTGTAACAGGGTATAGTTTGTAACAGGGTATAGTTTGTAACAGGGTATAGTTTGTAACAGGGTATGGTTTGTAACAGGTGTAGCTTAAGGACAGGGCCAACCAAACTACTATCCATTGTGCAAGGGGGCGCCAAACACAGCACCAACCTAACTTAATGTATCATATTCTGAAAATTGAAAAATGACACCTGGACACGGGAATCGAACCCGGGACCTTCGGCTTAGTACGCCAATGCTCTTACCACTGATTTATCCAGGATTCGTCCCGTCCCCATGGTCATTCTTCACTCATAGTTTAAGGCGGAGTCCCGAAGGTCCTGGGTTCGATTCCTGTGTACAGGTGTCATTTTTCAATTTTCAGAATATGATATCTATGAGGGACTATCCCCACTAAAATGCATTAACAATAGTTTCGGCTATTTGTTTCATTAACTTAATGTAGCTAAGCATAGTAATCGTTCAGTTTTTGATACCAACATTAAATTTTAACGATTATTATCGTTTTTGTTGGTGAGTAAGATTGAATATAATACCACTCATAAAAAGTTACAACAGCCTTTGATATGATAACGTAAACCGTTCATTATATCAAAGTGTTTGCAATAGTAAAAGATAGGGATTAACATTATCTACGAAATATGTATTTATAGTATTCTTTATAATAATAACGGTTTCTATAAAATTTTGCAGTGGAACATTTGTAGTGTGATTACTATTTTTGTAGATTCCCTTCAAATTATTTTACCTTATCACTCAGTCTACGTTAGGTTTGGAATTGTTAGGTTTATGGATTATTTTCAAATTTTCCTAGAGTCTATCCGCCATGGGAAAAGTGGTAACCGACAGCTAGCAGTAGATGCAAATACGTTTAAAAGAAAAACATAGTTTTAGACAAATTGTGAAAGTTTTGACTGTAAAAAAGTGACAACTAATGAATAATTATATGGTTTTGCAGATAGTTTGGTTTGGCGAATCAATAATACTATCGCCCGACTATAGTCGGGAGGCGGCAAAAATCAATCCCACCCATGTGCAAAATTCACCTCGGGCCGTCACTGACTATTTATTTACATTCATTTGGGAAGGAAAATGATTTAATAAAAATATCCATTGGTTTTTATTTTTATGTTCACACGACATTTACCTCAATAAAAATTAAACTCTAATACATTCTCATGTTATTGAGTGTTCATATTAATTATTTGTCTGTGGATGGGTAAAATATTGAAGAAGGAATGAATTATGTTGGTGTCTTATTGGATCGGAATAAGTCCCCGTATTCTCTGTGTATTGGGTGAGCTCTTCCAGAGGAATACCTTGTACCTTTAAGTGAATCTGGTCATAGCGGTTCCATCGCCCTCACGTCAACCAAGAAAGAGTTATTTCCTGTATTGGCTGCGAGCAAAACTGTACCATGGCGCTTGATTGTAGCTCGAAGTCACTACAGACTGGACTTCTGGAGGATGTAGCATTTTATACACAATCCTACAATTTGATGAAAAGAATAGTTTTCCATTGAACACTTTAAACGTTTTATGTATCACAGTTATTATAAATTATAATAATTCTGTTTAGCAATAGTTGAATCCAAAGAGAATAGTTTTAAATTTGTTTTATTTACATATACTATATTAATATTCATGTACATACAGATATAATCTGAATAAGACCTACACTAACCTAAACATATTTTCAAAATATGAAAACACTGAGTGGAGTGTCAAATATTTATGGGTAACACATTTTATTTTAAATCTTGAATGGGACAGTTGAAGAATGAATTGACACATTTTATTTTAAATCTTGAATGGGACAGTTGAAGAATGAATTGACACATTTTATTTTAAATCTTTAATGGGACAGTTGAAGAATGAATTGACACATTTTATTTTAAATCTTTAATGGGACAGTTGAAGAATGAATTGACACATTTTATTTTAAATCTTTAATGGGACAGTTGAAGAATGAATTGACACATTTTATTTTAAATTTTGAATGGGACAGTTGAAGAATGAATTGACACATTTTATTTTAAATCTTGAATGGGACAGTTGAAGAATGAATTCAAATGATCTTGTATTTCTTAGATTTAAGATCAATGAATCTTTAAAAATTGATAACACCCGTTTTGTTGGACAAGCAGCTTAAACGTCAAGCTCATCAAGTTTAACTCGGCGGTGAGAGGGAGGTTGGGGCTCGTTATTGGGCGGGCATAATGAAGGTGATATTTCCTAAACATTTTTCCAGCCCTATTAAAACTAATGCGGGTAAATTTATTCCAAAGCATCCCTTTTTAATCACTGCTCGGCGAGTATAGTTGAAGTGGGATAATATGGACAGGTAGCGGGATTTTATGAATATATATATAAATAATATTACAACATTATTACACTTAACTTTATATTTATTTTTGTACATATTCATGGTTTAAAACAATTATTTTCACAAATATGAAATGTCCTAACAATTAGAAATATTTACTAAGAAGTCAGGCCTTTTCAGTCAGGAACTTTTTTGGATTTCGTACTAGATCTTTTCTTTTGTTTATATATTACATTAAATAAATGATCAGGGTTTATGTGCATATTTCTACCAGATTATTGAGATATATTATAAAACTCCCCAATTAATGAAGAATTCTAAAAATGTAGATGTGTTTAAACATTTAACAACAGGTTTATTGTTTCATTTCAGATCTGCTCAATTACTGTTTGGTGATGTTCTACCAAACTACAATTTGGTATGGATTTTAAGTACCCAACTATAAACTATATGAGAAAAATTAAAACCAATTATTAATCAATTTGTATACCATGAACAAATTTAAAACTCAAACTGAGATAAGTATATATGATATAAGATCCCCGCAAATTTTACCACAACAGCAAGGAAAACCGAACGAGTAATCAGTAGTTAAAGTACATTCCTATAACTGACCGGCTTCTATTCACGTTGATGAAACAAGTGAAACGGAGCAGTAGGCCTATACATTGTTAGGGAAACATTAGAGAAACAGCCTCACAACTGTACAAATTGTATACCTACATAATATAATAGTCTGTGTTACACAAGCACACTAACTAATGGGTATCATGGTTTCTTCACTAAACTATACCACCAGAAGTTTATTATTCTATTTATTTCGTAGGAACTAATTTTTTCCTTTATTATCGCAATGCTAATGGGTACCATTTTAGATAATATTTGTATTTGGTTTTGGCTTATTATTTTGTCTGATAGTGTCTGTATCTTGAGATCGGAAAATATGTTTTAAGGTAATAATATTATAGTACCTAAAAAAATTCCATAACATTGTGATCTTCGTTTTTCTATTACTTTAATAAATTTAGAACCCTCTATTTCATCCAAATTTGATTCAATTCATTTACTTTGTCCTCCATATTTGATATTTAATGTTTCGGAAGGTGTTCATAAAGATGACAAGCTCCAACATATCCATACCGTATTCAGATCAAGTATCGTCTAGTAGAAGAAATAGTCCTGGAGCTACAAACATCCGCCGCCTAGATATTTCATCTATTAGATCCTCCTACATTTTTTAAGTATTTTACAATGCGTATAAAAGTGACACCTGGACAAGGAATTGAAGGTGAGCTTCTTGTATAGGAACATGAGTGAACTACTACAGAGCTTGTATTGTCGGACCTGTCGTCACTTAGACCGAATGGTGAATCGTCTCGATAAGTGGAGGTGTATCTCAATGACTGTACCAGAACCTGACAGGTCACGGAAATAGGAGAGTCACGAGTGACTTTGTCTTCTTGCTGGAGAGTAATAATCAGCAAGTCACTTCCTGAAATACTCGTCCTTAAGGTAACTAGCTACCCACTTTTACTTAAATAATGTTATAGACTTATTAATCTACGATCCTCTTTCTTCTATGAATCACAATTACTATTTGAAGAAATAATTTTTGTATTAGAAAAAATATTGTTGTTTTTGATAAATTATATAATTGCTATAATATTAATCTGTTCTCTTAATAAACTAATCATCTAAGCATCTAAATAAAGTCTCACAACTGAGAACTTTCAAAAGATCGTAACTGAGACAAATATTGTATGTTAGAAATAGGAGTATAACATGTTGGATGTTTAGGCTGGTACCATATTAAATACAATATACGATTGTTAAATAGTTCTGAATGTATTACCGATTATTCC
This sequence comes from Timema shepardi, assembly GCA_902151425.1. NCBI lineage: Eukaryota > Metazoa > Arthropoda > Insecta > Phasmatodea > Timematidae > Timema > Timema shepardi. The sequence continues at coordinate 10,369 of CABFVX010008236.1, read as the reverse complement.
TGCAAAGGAAATTATTTCAATATTGAAGTAACTTATGTCCGTAGCGGGCCATATATTTAAATTGGGTACCAAATATTGGTACGCAGGCACTTAACATACTTAATTAATAAGGCAGACTATCAATAAACTATATTTTATGAAAGCAATATTTTAAATATATAGTTTTCTGGTTTACATTTACTGACAAACCATATGCAGATACATTTATATTTATTAATTTTAAAAACTAATCAAATTGTATTTACCAGTGTGTTAACACTAGTATATAAAGGTGACCTGGCGGTCTAGGGGTAAGGTGTCAGACTTATATTCTGGCGTCCGGGATTCGATCCTCGGTCCCGGCAAAGATTTATCTGATTACCAAACCCTCCCTTCACCTTTGACAAGAAATCTTGTAGATGTGTGGAATGCCAGGTCTCCACCGTGGTTCGGATTCCACGTTAAACTGTAGGTCCTCCATTTCATCTCACAATCACCCTACCATTACACATTAGCGTAAGTGCGTATTACCCGAACGGGTAGTAAGACGCGGTGCTAATAATAATAATAATAATAATAATAATAATAATAGCACTAGTATATTATTAATGAGTGAAGTTATCTATCTTGTAAATTTAAATCAAATAATTTGGGCCCACTATCACATAAAAATAAGTTACTCTAAGTGTGATTTAGCTGACTGCTACGTCAAGTCGTTCTTATTGAGCCAAGGAGATTAGTTTTCCCTTGTTAACCGCTCTCCGTGTTTCCCTCTTCATGGCTCAATGGACCAGAGGAAGAGAGACAGCTTCTCTAGGCCAACTTGAAACTTTCCTTCTCTTCTCCCACCTGCATCTTCTTAATCAATAACCAGTGGAAGAGTAGTCTCACTATAACCAGACCATTCTGGAACAAAACTGTATCTTAACAGTGCTTGGTTGGACGCTTTAAGGAGATTCAAGCCATCTAGGAGAGATATAATCAAGATAATATGGCGTGCTAACGTTTGATAACTTAAACTACTTAAATGAAGATTACTCTTAATTGAATATGCTATGTCGTCTATATCACACATGAATATATTTAATCACTGTTTTACTTAGTAGACTATTTCAATATCGCAAAAGCTATTAATATTTTTGTAGTAAACGATTTTAAGATCAATGTATAACGTGATATTTTTTAAATGTTATTCAAATATAACACCACGTACAATATTTATAAATTCCACTATGTTCTACCTTATTTATTAATTCCCTTGTAATGTTAATTTTCCGGTTGTCAAGAAGTAATTGTCAGAATGTAATCATTGGATCCAAACTGTGATTTATGAATTGTGTCAGGGAAACAAGAACTTATCTTCAAGGTTGTTCACCAATCATCAGTAGAAACAACACAAATAATTACATATAAATGATTTTATATATATATCAATATTAAGGATATTCTTCTTTAAGTTTAATATAATAACTTGCTGTTACAACATTGAATTAAAATATGTTAATATCGATATGTTATGTTTAGGATAAAATATATGTATTTATAACAATCTGAAACCAAATTATAGTAGGGTATAAAGAAGATTTGACTTTTTATTATTCTTCATTTTGGGTCAAAATATTTAAATAAATTTATGTATGACGGAAATTGAGGTACCATAGAGAATAATATTAACCAATTTTACTATTTCCTACAAATTTTAGAACATAAAAAATATATTTTTTCTAATGAACCAAATAAAGCTTTAACAGCCTTTTTTTTACAAATTATGTTGTTGAGATATATTTTTAATTACAAATTCCCTGATAGTAATTAAATACTTTACCGTGTCAGACTATGAATCTTAATTAATTTTGCCTCCACACAATAAGTTACTGTTGTATATAAAACATGTATTATGAGTTTAAATTTATTTTTACCAACCTGTATTAAGGTTTTGTAAATGAAAGTAATTTCATGATAAAGGTAAGGAAATGATACACTCATCATTATCATCAATTATAATACCTTTAAGATTTGAAATATTACGTTTGATCTTAAGTGAATTGTTGGGTTGGATGCATGATTTTACGTATAAATAGATTTTAAAATGCCCTTAACAATATCTTTATACGCAATCGCAAGAATTGTTGTTTTATATCATACATTTTGACCCAATCCTCGTACGGGAAAGCCGCAACAAAGAAATATCAAAATTCATAAGGGCGTTCAACATACAGCTGCCCTTAATTTTAAAACCCCTTCGTGTACACTGTACAGGCCTTATATAACTACGGCAATCACAAATCAATTATGGCAGTTATTAAATTAAAATAAATCAAGTCTATGAAAAGTGTATTACTTAATCCACAAATCGTGTGCAAACATGAACGCAATTCATTGACAGCGCAATCGTTACCTAAACACGGCCATAATACAACGTAAGAAAATGTAAGGAGTAATTGACAAAGTTAAGAAAATATGTTCTATAATATAACATCACTATCACACCAGAGACTAATTGAAATAATATAAAAATAACAGTCCACAAGTCATATTCCAATAATTGTTTTAGGTTAACTGTTATTTAACTTCTAGTAGGCGCTAATTTTTTATTCGTAGATTTTTAGTTATGAATTCGCGATACAAGCTATTTCCAATTAGAATAATATTTTATTAATTTGATTAATTTCTTATTTTTAGAATGGTTTCTCCTTCTTTTAATAAGATAGTCTTCCATCATACTAGGAGATGGTTCTTCTGTAAGCTAGAAGAGTCTGAGAGAGCCATACCCCGCCCACTACAATTCACAAGCACCTCATTATTTACATTTCAAACATTCCGACTGTTATGACCATGTGGGGTGGTCCTTTTACCAAATTAACAAACCGATTTTGTTTCTATACCAAGAATTAGATTGTCTTATTATTTCAGATATCTGTCAAGTTGCACCCCCACCCCGTCTTTTTACATAACCCTCATTTATATTTTGAACTTTTAAGACTTGTTTATTTATCTCATCTTATTTTTTTACATTCCTGCGAATTTAAGATTCTAATACTATCGAAAATAGTAATCTATATTATTTGAATATATTTTAAGTTTTTACATTTGCATCACTTCAATTTGAGAATTCCACATGTTTGGACGTTATTCGGATCACAGGAAAGGTCTTTACATCCTGAACTGTAATATTCTTTCCTCAAGAATTGTGTTTGGTGTTAGGTTTGAATATGTAGACATGTGATAATGCTCGGACCTTTATGTTTGTTTGAGATGGTCTCTATTACCACATGAACAGTTTTTATCAACTACCACTGTGAGAAATAGTTTATTCTCTTAATTTTGCAAATGTTGAGCCACAACGCCCTTCCTTTAACTTCCACCTAGAAATTTCTAATCTTAATATTATTTTGGTTATATTGATAGGGCTTTCAATCCTATAGTTAGAATATAATTTTACATCTTACCTAAATGTAGTTATTTACGATAGTTCTCGGGGTTATGAACCCCCAACCCCATCAGACTCACTGTCTGTACCCCTTACTGTACTGTATACTTCCACCAGCTACCACAAATAGACTTAATAGACTAACAGCTAGTGAAGAATGTACCTGGGTACTATCACCAGCTACCACAAATAGACTCAATAGACTAACAGCTAGTGAAGAATGTACCTGGATACTATCACTAGCTACCACAAATAGACTCAATAGACCAACAGCTAGTGAAGAATGTACCTGGGTACTATCACCAGCTACCACAAATAGACTCAATAGACCAACTATAGAAGAATATACCTGGGTACTATCACCAGCTACCACAAATAGACTCAATAGACTAACTATAGAAGGATGTACCTGGGTACTATCACTAGCTACCACAAATAGACTCAATAGACTAACAGCTTGTGAAGAATGTACCTGGATACTATCACCAGCTACCGCATTTAGACTCAATAGACTAAACGCTAGTGAAGAATGTACCTGGGTACTATCACCAGCTACCGCATGTAGACTCAATAGACCAACTATAGAAGAATGTACCTGGGTACTATCACTAGCTACCACAAATAGACTCAATAGACTAACAGCTAGTGAAGAATGTACCTGGATACTATCACCAGCTACCACAAATAGACTCAATAGACTAACAACTAGTGAAGAATGTACCTGGATACTATCACCAGCTACCACAAATAGACTCAATATACCAACTATAGAAGAATGTACCTGGGTACTATCACTAGCTACCACAAATAGACTCAATAGACTAACAGCTAGTGAAGAATGTACCTGGGTACTATCACCAGCTACCACAAATAGACTCAATAGACTAACAGCTAGTGAAGAATGTACCTGGGTACTATCACCAGCTACCACAAATAGACTCAATAGACTAACAGCTAGTGAAGAATGTACCTGGGTACTATCACCAGCTACCACAAATAGACTCAATAGACCAACTATAGAAGAATGTACCTGGGTACTATCACTAGCTACCACAAATAGACTCAATAGACTAACAGCTAGTGAAGAATGTACCTGGGTACTATCACCAGCTACCACAAATAGACTCAATAGACTAACAGCTAGTGAAGAATGTACCTGGGTACTATCACCAGCTACCACAAATAGACTCAATAGACTAACAGCTAGTGAAGAATGTACCTGGGTACTATCACCAGCTACCACAAATAGACTCAATAGACTAACAGCTAGTGAAGAATGTACCTGGGTACTATCACCAGCTACCACAAATAGACTCAATAGACTAACTATAGAAGGATGTACCTGGGTACTATCACTAGCTACCACAAATAGACTCAATAGACTAACAGCTAGTGAAGAATGTACCTGGGTACTATCACCAGCTACCACAAATAGACTCAATAGACCAACTAGAGAAGAATGTACCTGGGTACTATCACTAGCTACCACAAATAGACTCAATAGACTAACAGCTAGTGAAGAATGTACCTGGGTACTATCACCAGCTACCACAAATAGACTCAATAGACTAACAGCTTGTGAAGAATGTACCTGGTACTATCACCAGCTACCACAAATAGACTCAATAGACCAACAGCTAGTGAAGAATGTACCTGGTACTATCACCATCTACCACAAATAGACTCAATAGACCAACAGCTAGTGAAGAATGTACCTGGGTACTATCACCAGCTACCGCATGTAGACTCAATAGACTAACAGCTAGTGAAGAATGTACCTGGGTACTATCACTAGCTACCGCATGTAGACTCAATAGACTAACAGCTAGTGAAGAATGTACCTGGGTACTATCACCAGCTACCACAAATAGACTCAATAGACCAACTATAGAAGAATGTACCTGGGTACTATCACCAGCTACCACAAATAGACTCAATAGACTAACAGCTAGTGAAGAATGTACCTTGTTACGAGACGAGAAAAATTGCTCCAGTGATACAGCATTGACGCCCAAAACTAAGAGTCATTTTGTGAGTTTCCAATCACTAGTTTGTAAATTTTCATTAAATTGAAGTTTGATTAAATTTTTAATTACTATACTCTAAGTTCAGTTAATATATTGACTTAATTAATTAACAACATAATATTTGTCTAGCCATGATCATAAGTTAAACAAAATAAAACTATACATATTTTTAACGATATATATACTTATACATCAATAATTTTGTTAGTTTTGACCCTCTACATTCTTGGCAAATTATATTTTCTAACTCCCCTAAAATGTGTTTTATAATTTAATACCTCCCCCTACCCCTCCCACTCCTATTTATAGATTTTTTATTTTTAAGTTTAAAATATTCTAAGTTTTATATCTACTTATAGTAGTCTCTATACCCACTTGAAAAATGTCATATCTCTACTACAGTGAAAAGATGTTTGTTTAATCTTGTTTTTTAATTGTCATCAAGCAGCAACATTTAACTTTAAAATACTCTAATGGCGTCTTAGAAATTTAAAATTGTATGGGTCTTCTGCCGTTCTAAATTTATATTTTCTAGCACACCTAAGAGATTTTCCCATTATTTTTATACGTATATTAGCATTTTTCCTTCTCCTTAGAATAGTATTGGCTAATATTGAGAACATTTTTTAAACTGAAATATAGTAGTATATTATATATGAATATTGTATTGGTAAATATTTATTGAGAATATGTAAATTGATTTTCTATATTATAAAATTAAATTTTGTTTTTCTAAAATATATATAGATAAATACAACATAATAAATAAATTTAAATCAATGTTTTCTTTTAAGAATAGTATTGTTTTACTAATTCAAAATCAGTTGATCATAATGACCTAGAAATATTTACTGTCCAGAAATGAAACCGGAAGGATTTTTAAACGAATAATATTATTTTAAGATCACTTGACTTAGGAATAAAAAAAATATTTAATTAAATACATCTGAGCTATTATTTATCAATTAATACTATATACTATTATTAAATTTTTAAAGTTTGTTGAACCTTTAATAAAAAAACCTACTATTTGGTTTTGAAATTTCATTGCACCATAAACTTTGTTAAAGTGTGTTCTGTGCGCTTTCAAGAGATTTCTATGTAGCGTTGATTATATAACTTGAATTATGGCAGCAGCTTAATTTACATTCGGCTTTTGTTGAGCGTGTGCTCATTACAAAGACTGCGGCGTAACGAGTTGGCGTGTTGAACAGTCATTTGGGGAATAGGTTGGATGTTTCTCAAGGTATTCACGAACGCTTTCAAAAGTACCCTCAATTTTATTTAGCTCTTTCGCAGTGCAGTGGCTTTCAGATAAAGGAAGATTAATCTCTAAATTGGTAGCAAGCAGTGCTGTGCTGTGTATAATTTATCACTATGTATCAGCTACTTGATTTATAAATGGATACACATTTTTATGGGCGGATGAATATTGAAAATATATTGTTACTCTCGCTAATTGTTCCAAAATACGTGTGGAAGTTTAGTAGAAGGAGGATGGAATTGATATTTTGGGTTTAAGAAGTAAACATATTTATCAGTAACTAGTATCAAATATATTATAAATACTATACCAATATATCAAATTACTTGCATTTCTCCATTATTATAAAAAGGACTGAAATATGTGACTAATGACCTGCGTCATTTTATCCTATCTGGAAGGTTAAACTGCTCCTAGAGTAGGGAAAAATTATTCATGGTTTAAAAGTAAACTCTTTTTAATATTAGGGAATTAATTTAGCGGGAAATAAGATGTTGAGGCTAGTACTTATATTCCATTCACGGTAGGAATTACTCTCTGAAAGGTCTTTTTTCCTACCAATATCCTACTAAATAGTAGATTTATGGTAGGGAAAAAGGCCTTTCAGAAGTCAATTCCTACGGTGAATGGAATATAGCTGGTTTTTCCCCTGTCAAACATGTTTCAACACTACTCCTGTACATATTTTAAGCAAAATCTTCAGAGCCATTTTCAAAATATTGTGAATTTTGAAAAATCACTCGTAATTAAGCAACCCTTTATCTAATTTTCACCATAAACCAAGCTGCCAAAGACTCCTAAGATACCACTTTGTAACCAACTTATTCTTACCATTTTTTAAATATTTCCCGTTTTTAAAATGAATCATCAGTAAACTACTCATATTTACACCAAAAATAAATACACTCTGTTAATTGGGATTTCAAAAACTACCAAAATACCCATTTGAAATAAACTCATAAGTGCCATTTGTCAAATATTTGAAGTTTTTAATGATCAATTATCAGTGAGCTACCGATAAATGTTATTTTACACCAAAAACAAATAAACAGTGTTGTTTGTTATACCACACGATTCCCATGGGTAAATTTTAATCAAAATATTTGGAGATATTTTTGAAATATTTTAAATTTTAATAATTTTCCATTAGTAATCTACCCTTTATCGAATATTCACCCAAAAACTATAGCTACAGTGCCATTGATAATGTAAAAAATAATCTTAATGGTAACTTTCAATCATCTGTAAGCACCATTATGTTGGTGGCTGAGGTCATAATAAAAAGAATAGCTAGGTATATTTTTATAAAAAGAAATATAATGTTTAAAGAAAATCCATACAACTGTTTAGGGTCCACGACCAGAGATAGACAGACTTGGGGAAAGACAGAATTTTAAGATCCAATATTATTAGTTCGAATTAAAATAAAACTTAAGGATTCATCAAATATCCTGAGATAGTTTCTTTTTCTAAGCGCGCTAATTTCCCTTGATAAGAGAAAGTAAACCAGTATCTAAACAAAATTAACATTGATTTTTATTATTAAATGATACTGAGCTAAATGCTAATGATTTAAATTAATTCAAACATGTAGGACCATTAGCCACTTATAGGATTATAAGCAATACAAAATGTTTATTTCAATAAATTAAAAGTAGTAGCCAAATTTAACCATAAATTAATGTTTCCAATCCTGCTTAAAAACATATTTACGTGTGTTCGTTGAAACCTCTATATTATTTAGTTTTAAATGCTTACAAATTTACATATGTTTAGAAAGTAAAATTGCAGTCATCAATGCCACATATTGGCGTAATCAAGATATTTCACTTAAATTGCAAACTCACAGTCAACATTCTGAGGTCAATTCTGAAATTGAATTTAGTTTTCAAAGCTCAGTCTCCCCTGCAGATTTCGTTCAAACAAACCTTGCAGCCCGCTTTGTGGTTGAGTAATGCAGATAGCGTGACTTTGATATTGCAGGCGTCTCACAACCCAGTTGATGGTTCCAAGCTTGATAAACGTCACGTAGTTTCTCAACTGGTGCATGTAACCATAGTTGCCCCTTCAACCAGAGGACAATTATATATTCAATTATTATAATTTCAAGCATACTATATCTCCCTTATGCACTTGAGATAAGAATATACGTATTGACAATAAACTTAAAATTTCAGACCATATTGATCTTACGCTGATATTATTATAGCTTTATTAGTCCGTGTATTTCGTAGCTCATTCCACTATAATCCATAATATTATAGGATAACGATTTATTGAGAATGATAGAGCTGCAGTGATAGGAGATAATCAGATATTAACACTAAAACCTTGAGTTTATGATATTAATTTTATATATCATTTGACAAATAGATTCAAGTATTAGTGTTATTATTATTAGCACCGCGTCTTACTACCCGTTAGGGTTATACGCACTTACGCTAATGTGTAATGGTAGGGTGATTATGAGATGAAATGGAGGACCTACAGTTTAACGTGGAATCTGAACNCGTGGGATCCGAACCACGGTGGAGGCCTGGCATTCCCCACATTCACAAGATGTCTTGTCGGAGGTGAAGGAAGGGTTTGGTAATCAGATAAATCTATGCCGGGACCGGGGCTTGAACCCCGGACCCCCAGCACAGAAGTCCGACACCTTACCCCTAGCCCGCCAGGTCACCAAGTATTAATGGTTTTGTTTTTTGTATATAGGGATAAATATAATTGGTATACAAAGTGTTCTTATTTCAAATACAAACATAATAATGTATCACAATTAAAATATACCAAATAATCAAATATGTTTAAATCTAAAATAAATAAAGTATTTTATGTTATTATTTATTATGTTTATCTCAAGCACCACATATTATTAGCTGTTGAGATAATAAGCTTGGTACTAATTACGCTAATGGTTTTAGTGAATAAGGAGGTTATATTTACAGGAATTATAATTGTATTTGCTTAGAGGGAGAATGGAAAAACATTTTGGAATAATCACCCTCAGTACACACAACTGAGATTCGAACCTTGATCTCCCCGTCATCGGCAGTCTAGCCGATTACGAGAGTTTAGACCATACGTACACCAAAGCAGGCTTTATGCTTTTTTAAAGATATATAATATATTTAAATAGATGATCGATTTTTGTAAAAAAACACATTTAATTAATACTTTAATATTAACGGTTTAAATATTACTGACAATTTTATTTACAACTTGTTTTATAGCTAGTTACAATTGAAACGAATCATCCAATAGTTACAGATTAGAGCCACCGTGACTGTGATTGTGAAAGTCTCTGAGAGGCCGATACTTTCATCAGTTATCTCAGTTAACAATGGCCTCCTTAGCTGGAATCTTGTCATTGGTTGAAAACTCGTACAATTGGTCTCCACTGTGTGTACGCCGATCATCGGGAGTAGTAACTATGCATTAAAGGCTACTATCCCTCGTAGTACCCTCACAAATGTGGATGAGCTATTCATATTAGTCCCACGACTAGCTCCTTAGCCTTTGTGGAAATATGTTGTTTTAATTAATCTTCCCCTACACTGGCACTCGTTTATAAAATAATAATTTAAAAGGTGACCTGGCGGTCTAGGGGTAAGGTGTCAGACTTCTATGCTGGTGGCCGGGGTTCAATCCTCGGTCCCGGCACAGATTTAT
>CABFVX010008235.1:6067-25490 GCA_902151425.1 Timema shepardi | reverse complement strand
TTCCCCACATTCACAAGATGTCTTGTCAGAGGTGAAGGAAGGGTTTGGTAGTCAGATAAATCTTTGCCGGGACCGAGGATTGAACCTCGGCCGCCAGCACAGAAGTCTGACACCTTACCCCTCTACCGCCAGGTCACCTTGAAAATAATAATGCGGGGGAGGGAAGGGGTAAGGGTCTAGTCTTAAATATTAAGCTATGTTAACACACTTTGGATTGACATAAGTCGTGCAAAATGTTACACAATGACGAATCAGAGCACAGCAGAACATTGGTGTGTTTACTAGAGGTCTCAGTATTAAGATATATGTTGGAAACCCTTTTATTTTCATATGAGATTTCACTCATGTTGAAGATGTGTGTCTTATTAGCAGTCCAGGCTAATCCACAACATGTACTGACTGACCTTCTACAGTGGTTGAATCGTCTAAGGCGTCGCTCGCGTGTTAGACTGACCTGCTGATGACGGGATATTGGGGGTTTGAATCCCGGTTCAAGTGTACCGAGGGTGGATTCTCCCAAATAGTTTCCCGCTCTTATTCCCCGCAAATGCGGGGCAGATTACCTCAAAAACTCTCCCTTCCTCATCCGAACCTCATTAGAGTATCATACATGCAAATAACTTGAACAGTAGGGTGGATCGAAAAAATGGGAAAAGTTGGCTGAGAGGAACATTCAGGGCAGTAAAAGTTGTTGGTTGGTACCGGTAAGAAATTTCCAAAATATGTATTCGATCGGATAATATCCTCCTCTGCACCCAAAACTATATCAAAGATTCGCTATTTTGGTCAAAAATTGTAAAACTTAGGGGCATGCGTTGTTGGCTGTTTGGTGGTCAGGCAAAGCTCATATAAGGGTTATTAGGCTCTATAAGTATAACTCTTATAATGAATGACGTTTTGATTGATTGATTCACTCGAACGGGAGTTGAAGGGAAATAGGTTTGTAATGGTAGAAAACTTAAGAAAATCACCAAAGAGTCTTATATTGTTGAATCCAACCTGACCTTGTCTCCTTCTCATATCTCCTACTTTACACAAGTATAAAGATTGCAGTGTGCAGCCGTTCACCCGCTATTTATATCTAAACGACTCAGAATTCACCACGTTAAGGTGGCTGCACTTGGAGCTCCTCTCCCACCCCTCCCAACAAACCAACCGTGGTCACGTTAAGACTCATTAGAATTTGTAACCAGTTTTTGTTTCAAACGAGGCCATTTTAAGGCGTTGAATTAACCCATCCTCTTCTCTCTTGCCCCGCACACCTTCCCATAAGCTTGTGTAACATTCTTCACAGAGCTATCGACGACTTGGTAGTCTGGGGAACACGTCTTCATCACCCGAACCTTCATTAACAATTGTCTGTAGGTCATCTCAAGAAATGTTGGCTCTGTAACCTCATCTTCCAACCGGTAGATAAGGTTTGTGTAGTCTTGAGCATTGAAATTGATTGAAGGGACTTTAAATGTTCGGACGTCGTCACCTGATGTGTTCCTTTTTTTTNGTTCGGACGTCGTCACCTGATGTGTTCCTTTTTTTTTTCAAGATACGATAAACTGCCATTTTTCTTTTGTAGTTTCTTTCATCTGCCACCATACACAACAATATTATTTCAGGATGGCAGAAGAATCCTTCACCCCTTTCCTCTGATCACCAGGTAGGTATCGGGATTCATTTATAAGAAACCACAGGTATTTGGCCCCCCTAAGTACATGATGGCTTACACTTAATTCTGAATCAGGTATATATATATATATATATATTCCATTCACGGTAGGAATTACTCTCTGAAAGGTCTTTTTTTCCTACCAATATCCTACTATATAGTAGATTTATGGTAGGGAAAAAGGCCTTTCAGAAGTCAATTCCTACGGTGAATGGATTATATATATCGTCACCTGCCTTTCGGTCATGTGTACAGTGTGTCATAGAACTGTGTCTGTGTGTGTGTATATATATATATATACACACACAGACATATATATATACACATACATATATATACACACAGACATATATATATACATACATATATACACACACAGATATATATATATATATATATATATATATATGTACACACACACAGACACAGTTCCATGACACACTGTACACATGACCGAAAGGCAGGTGACGATATTTCTGTGGCCACATATAATCTCAGGCTCCTGTTTGCTGTCGTAAGCCATCTGGAATTTGATAAAAGACCAGAATCTCATCTGGAATTTGATAAAAGACCAGAACCTCATCTGGAATTTGATAAAAGACCAGAACCTCATCTAGAAAGATCAAAGGAACGAATACCGGTTCGAACATCATGAGTCATGTCAAGAAGGTACAGTTGGACAGTGCGAAGATCAAAGGCAGTAAAATCAGGTAGCTCACAATTGGCTGGCTCAAACTACTTTACAGGCAAGACGTCACGTTCGGAATGGCTCCTCCCGATAGGGCCCTCGTAGCATCGAGGACCTGTCATTGGATCGTCCAGGTAAGAAAATAAATATCTTAAAGGTTGCTCATTAAAATGAAGTAGACACGTGAGCCATTGGAGTGGTCTACTGAGTTTTCTCTCGAGAAAAATGATCACACCACCCTTGCGCCCAGTATTTACTAATGTAGCATCACATCCTACAGACAGTGTCATCAATGATGTAGATTTTACCTTATGAATATTCCATCAAGTTGGCAGAAATGGAACTAGCGGAACCTGAGGATGAAGTAACGTGACCCTGGTTCCTTAACGATGGCGATGTGTTTCTCACTGAACTACCCCCCGATTGTATTTATTTCCTTCGTTGGTTTGCTCAAGGGTTGTGTCCTTACGGCCATCAAAGTAAACTGCAAGTTTAGGATCGTGATCTAAGGCAGGCTCTTCCTTAATTTCTCTCCTTATTTTATTCTTGTCCATCACAAAGGTGGAATTATCACGGGAGATAAGGTCAACATCCAGAAGAAGTGCAACAGCCACAGCAGCGGCTGACCTGACTGACAAACCAAATCTTGCACTCACTAGAGTGTCATTAACACAGTTGAGTGAAAAGAGAGTGAAAAACTAATTAAATAAGTATTATGGTTAGAGATGAAGAGTGCATTCTATAGAGCAACCTGTTGATACATTTTCGGCCATTTGTGCCTTCTCCCCTTCTTATTTTTATGCGGCTATGTTCACTCAAGCGCTAGTTTATCATTAGAGGCACGGCTTAGTACCCTAACAACACTTCTATGAGCTTTGCCTGACCGCCAAACAGCTAACGTCACATGCCCATATATTTTACACTTTTTGACCAAAATAGCGAATCTTTGATATATTTTTGGGGGCAGAGGAGGCTATTATCCCATCTAGTCCATGTTTTGGAAATTTCTTACCGGTACCAGCCAACAACTTTTACTGTCTCTAACGTTCTACCCCGCCAACTTTTCTCTCGTTGGGTCCACCCTACTGTTCAGGTGGTAAGAAATGGTGACCAATAAAAGACAAACTTATACTGATTTTAAGTGCTTGGGAGGAGGGTTTCAAGAAAGGGAGCAAACCTTTGCCTGGAGAGAGGATTGGAAAACAGGAGTGGTCCTGTGTGATGAGACTCACTAAAGGTTTTATCATCTCTTGACGGATGGTTGATGACGGGGTCAGAGTTCTTTACTGTTTATTTGGCGTGAATTTAAGGGAGATACGAGGGATTTAATATGTGGTCCCATTTGCTAATAACACTTGGGCTGTGTCAGGTAGGCCTATTTATCCTGTGTTTACCCTCTAAGGTAATACGCTTACCTTGCTTTGTTCCACTATGGTGTAGCCTATAAGATAGGACCTATAGTGTAATCAGTCAAGGTAAGACTGCTACCTTGCTTGGTTCCACTATGGTTTAGTTTACAAGATAGGACCATAGTGTAATCAGTGAAGGTAAGACTGCTACAATTCAGGGCAAACTAAAGGCACATTGTACATCACAGTGGTGCCTGTCTATACCTTGGTTTTCAATCATATGCACATTTGTAGCACCTTTAGTAAAATACAAACTTTTTTATGGCCAATATATGATATCATTCTATTATCATTGTGTTTTGTATCTATTAATACTATGTATTAAAAATGAAAGCAGCAGATAATATGACTTGATGTATGAATACGTCAAAGAAGATCTTGTAACTTTTGCTGTCACATATGTCCCAGAATGTGTGTATGTGAGAAATGTTAGCGCACAAGAGTGTGAGAAATGTTAGCGCACAAGAGTGTGATGAAATGTTAGCGGACAAGAGTGTGAGAAATGTTAGCGCACAAGAGTGTGAGAAATGTTAGCGCACAAGAGTGTGAGAAATGTTAGCACACAAGAGAGTGAGAAATGTTAGCGCACAAGAGTGTGAGAAATGTTAGCGCACAAGAGTGTGAGAAATGTTAGCGCACAAGAGTGTGAGAAATGTTAGCACACAAGAGTTTGTGTTTGCTACTTTAGTGTGTTCCCTCAGGTTTATCTGGATATGTACAAACAGTTTTATCTTTCTCATCATGAAATAGTTTATCAATATATTTGTGAATTATATTTTACTAGACGGCAAAATAATGCATTTCCCTCGATCGGTTCTGGGAAAATGAAATGTTCTGCTCGGTAACTAATATGTTTGCAAATAAAATAGGCCCCATCCCCCCTATATGTGAGCTGTCAGGTTCTTTAATCATAGTAAATGAAGCATCCGGCTAATTTACAGTTGGCTCCGAGGTGCGAGCGTGTCAGGAAATTGACAGAGTTGGGTAAAGAGAGTGCTGTTATCAGTGGCGGGTTAATTCCCGCCATCTGGCCGAGCTTACGCAACGTTCCCCTCTTGCAATGTTTGCGGTGCTCTCGAGGTGTGGCAGCCAATCATGTGGTCATGAGTCAATATGTTGTGCTCACAGAACTGTAATACCCCCATCGTTCACTGATAAGATACTACCAGGCAACAGGAGTTTCCAAAATTTGATTTACTCTGCACTCATTTGTAATCCACTTTAACTCTGAATAAAATCTCTAACTCACATTTTAATGAATATGGAATTTATATTATTAATATGTAACTCTATGCCATTAATCTCTAACTCTCTCTGCCATTAATCTGTAACTCTCTCTGCCATTAATCTGTAACTCTCTCTGCCATTAATCTGTAACTCTCTCTGCCATTAATCTGTAACTCTCTGCCATTAATCTGTAATTCTCTGCCATTAATCTGTAATTCTCTGCCATTAATCTGTAACTCTCTGCCATTAATCTGTAACTCTCTGCCATTAATCTGTAATTCTCTGCCATTAATCTGTAACTCTCTGCCATTAATCTGTAACTCTCTGCCATTAATCTGTAATTCTCTGCCATTAATCTGTAATTCTCTGCCATTAATCTGTAACTCTCTGCCATTAATCTGTAATTCTCTGCCATTAATCTGTAATTCTCTGCCATTAATCTGTAACTCTCTGCCATTAATCTGTAACTCTCTGCCATTAATCTGTAATTCTCTGCCATTAATCTGTAACTCTCTGCCATTAATCTGTAACTCTCTGCCATTAATCTGTAATTCTCTGCCATTAATCTGTAACTTTCTGCCATTAATCTGTAATTCTCTGCCATTAATCTGTAACTCTGTCATTAATCTGTTATTCTCTGCCATTAATCTGTAACTCTCTGCCATTAATCTGTAACACTCTGCCATTAATTTGTAACTCTCTGCCATTAATCTGTAACTCTCTCTCTCTCTATTGTTCTGTAACTTACTCTATTAATTTGTAAATTACTGGTTTATTCATTAAGTCACTTGCCCAATTTGTAACTTATTCGTTTAGTCTGTATTTCACCTGTTTAAATTTCACCTTACTCGAGGGTTCTGTAACTCATTTGCCATAGTGTAATCAGTCAAGGTAAGACCACTTACTTTCAACCTAATGGAAAGTACATAATTATTGTATTTTAAGTAATTTAGATAAGTCAAGGACCATAATTGCCTTAGCTATTTCCCGCTTTACTATCTTTTGCAACACTCCAACTACACCGGGATTCAAACCAACAATGTCTAGAGATGGGTGGCACCACTGTAAGAACTAACTCCCCAGCGATCTTGACCACCACACAACGCTATGTTACTACAGTCCAAATTTCAGAGTAAGAGCCTGTTAAAAAATACAAACATTTTTGTGACCATTACTAACAAAATTGTATTATATTATTATTATTATTATTAATAGTGTTATTTTATATCTATCAGCCACTTCTATGGTCTAGTGGTTAGAGTTCCTGTTAACAGAGCCAGAGGTTCAGGGTTCGATTCTCAACACTTTCAGGGGCTTTTTCACGAAGCAGTGGGTCTGGAACGAAGTCAACTCAGCCCCATGAAGACTAAATGAGGAGCTACTTGAATGGAGAAAATAGTAGTTCCGGTCTAGAAAACTGAGATTAATGTCCGGAGTGTTTATTATTATTATTAGCACCGTGTCTTACTACCCGTTCGGGTTATACGCACTTACGCTAATGTGTAATGGTAGGGTGATTGTGAGATGAAATGGAGGACCTACAGTTTAACGTGGAATCCGAACCACGGTGGAGGCCTGGCATTCCACACATTCACAAGATGTCTTGTCAGAGGTGAAGGAAGGGTTTGGTAATCAGATAAATCTGTGCCGGGACCGAGGATTGAACCCTGGACCCCCAGCACAGAAGTCTGACACCTTACCCCTAGACCGCCAGGTCACCGAGTGTTTGTTGTACTGCCCACATGACACCCTATATCCACCTGTGTTAGCCAACGGCGGCCGCTTGACTGTGATTTGACGCCAAGGAGTTTAACTTAATTTTATGGTTATTGATATTATCTAACAAAAGTGACAGTTGCATATAACATGGCCTGATGTATGAAAACGTGAAAGTAGATCTAGTTAACTTTTCTAGCTGTAAGAAAAGGTCCTTACCATGAAATTTGTTCTCTACAGCCTAAAGCGTTATGTAATGGATGGAATGGCTGGACTGGGTCATGTTAAATTTAAATTTGTGAATAGTTAATTTGAATTAATGGAAATTGTGAGTTTCATGACATTTATTTATTTCAAAAGTTTTTGCAAGATACTTTTTAAAAGATCTAAACTCTTGAGGGCAGTTTTTTCCCTCAAAACTAGATCTGTACAAAAACTGTAAATTTTCAGTGGAAGTATTGTCATTGTTTTAATAAAGGACATAAAAATTTCAAATTACTTTATATATATTTTTAAGTTTATTGACGGTTTATTATTTATAGACCCGCCTCGGTGGCGTAGTTGGCTAACGCGCTTGTCGTGTTGAGCTCAACCGCTGAGGACGGGGAGATTGAGGTTCGAATCTCGGTCAAGTGAACTGGGGTTGGTTTTTCGTAAATGGTTTTCCACTCTCCCTCCACGCAAATGTGGGTTCACTTCCTCTAATTCAACCTTCCCAGTTCCTAATCCGTTAGAGTAATTAGTACTTAAAGCGTATAACCCGAACGGGTAGTAAGACGCGGTGCCAAATAAATATTATTATTATTTATAATACAAACATGAACACCATAAAATATAATATAAGAGATCATCTATAAACCACGTAACAATTTTTTCTTAACTTTTTTTACCCTCCCTCTCCTCATGCCTCATATGTAGATATTAGCAACCCCCCCCTCCCCCCCACCTCCAGCCTTACTTGGTTTATAGATAACCCGTAACGGAAAAAGTGTCAATTTTTCAAAACACTCTTTAAAATTAAATTAATAATTAATATATTAAATTGTAAAAAAAGAACAATAAATCTGTACTAAATCTAACTTCACAGGAAAAAAGCTGGATAAATTAAAATATTTATAATAATATACACAACTTAATTTTGATATTTCCGGGCAAAGCTAGTTTTCAGCGCCTCAAATAGCTTTTCACATGCCCCGTGCGAGGCTCTATTTTTGGTGTGAAATGTGGGAGGGGGGGGAGGGGACAATAATAAAACAAATACAATATAACAATTGTTTATAAATATTATTTTATTTGCACAAGAAATATAAAAGATCATTCACACGCATTAACAGATGACAATAATCGTAATTACACTTTTCTGGTTTTAATTTCAGCCACTTCATTGATTACATCATCGTAATTAGTAAATATCTTCATTGATATTATATTATATCGAAATTATGGAAATATTGTAAAATATCTCTTGTCCGATAGTCGATCTTAAATAAGTGTTGATTAATTTTAATTTGTAAAAAGTGAATAACCTCATTTTGTGGTAAGGCGTTGCTAAAAAAAACTTGCGAAAAACATTTTAGGCCCACTCAACACACTTGATTCACCGACATCTTAATTGCAAAGAATGCCAGGTCTCCACCGTGGTTCGGATCCCACGTTAAACTTGTAGGTCCTCCATTTCATCTCACAATCACCCTACCATTACACATTAGCGTAAGTGTGTATAACCCGAACGGGTAGTAAGACGCAGGGATGATAATAATTGCAAAGAGGAAAAATTTAAAATATGAAAATATAATTACATTTAATAATCATTATTTAGTTCCATTTCACAGCCCTCTTTGTTTTCGGCTTGGTGGACCTGCCTTGTTTTATAAAAACATTTCTCAATTGTACCGGTCTGAATACATTGATTTTCTGTTAACGTTGAACCATGTAGTTACTTCACATACTACCTTTTAGCATATTTACATTAATGAGGAAGGTAGAGCTTTGAGCAAATGTGGATACATTTGCTTTTAGGGAAGGTGGGGAACTACGTTTGGCTAAAAACACCTTAGTATATTCGATCCAGACGCTTTCTTCACCGCCAGCAAACCAGACGAGTCTGACACCTTTGTCTGCGTGCCCACAGATATGGGTTGTTCTAGACATTCTTATAGTAATCAAATCTAAGGAAGCTTGAAATTTCAAAAATATACTTAATATATACTTTGGTGAAGGTTTATTCATCTGTCAAAATGTGCCCGTAGTTTCTGAAATTTTAATAAAAATGATTTAACTTTTTGTCAATTATGGCCTCTCCACATTTGCTTCATGGAGGAGTGGGACGTTTCAAAAACTTCAACTCGGCTTCGAAAAGTTGTCATCTATATTTAACTTCTCTCTGTAAAAAAAACACCATGTTAATCTGTTACAAAGCTTCATCAATAAATAAAAATAAATCATCAATTATTTTTGCCATTTTGTTCTGCTATGCGCTTTCTGTTTAACCTGAAGGGTATCAATCTTACCTCGCTTGGTTCCACTATGGTGTAGCTTATGAGATAGTCATAGTGTAATCAGTCAAGGTAAGACTGCTACCTTGCTTGGTTCCACTATGGTTTAGCTTATGAGATAGTCATAGTGTAATCAGTCAAGGTAAGACTGCTATCATTCAGGGTCAATAGAGAATGCATTACAAATTAATATCCACACTAAACAATTAGTAATAGAACAATACATGTTTAGGCTTCTATTGTAATTTATCAACTTAGGACGAAACTGATGAAATATTTTTGCAGTAAAATTCTTTATATGATTATCTAACTAATGTTATATAAATATGCACAATATATATATATATATAATACCTATAAATATTTTGAGCTCATTTCAGATTCAGGATTATTTAATGTATTCCATTTGGCATGGCTCTAAATGGAAAAGTAGACTTTGTACACTCTTGTATTTTCTTTAAAAGGTTGTTCATGAGACTACCTGAATATTTAATAAAAAAATATCCCATCTGTATGTCGAACCTTTATCCCTCCATACCGAGGTCGGTCAAGGCCGGGTTGTTCTGATTCCCTCCCCCCCAGAATCAATGAACGTGGTTGCACGCAATACTGACCGTCCTTCATTAATATTGGATGGGAAAGGTAGCAAACATTACCACTGCCGACTTGAGCGCTAGTTGCACCGCGAGGAAAGACTGTCTATACTGCCGAGGTCAAATCACGGTTCTAAATTCAAACGTGTTACGCATGTGTCGAGAAATGTGCTCAAAAGAGATGAATCGACTCTTTCTTGTCCAACTTTTCACACTTGGTCATTGTAAACCCCGTTTACCCCTGAAAGGTGGCAATCTTACCTTGACTGATTACACTATGGCGTCATTGTTAAATTAAACCAATCGCTATATTCGCATTGGTAAAAGGAAAACTATTAGTTCTATCGGAAGGTAGCTTCCGTTAATTTTAATTTGCTTTTATTTTGTTTTTGATGTTGTCTTTATTATATATTTTACTTATTTTAATTAACAAATTAATATGTATAGAGAATGTAGATGTGAAAGATTAAGTTTCGTGTTTCTGTGTTAAAATTACTTGACGTTTTTATTCTTTAACCTTTCTCCGCAGATATTTCTTGTTTTTATTTTATTTTAACCGATTTAAAAATCAAACCGATTGGGAGGGGTCGTGCGTCGATCCCACCCCACTTTCGTCTTCCAACTGGCATCCCCCCATCATCAAGGCTCTGCATACGCCTATGCGAATGTTTGTACATTACATAAGTTAAACATAAAAGTTTGTTTCGAATTTAATTATTTATATTTGAACCCAGAACAACTCTAGCCAATCATAAATGTCCGTAGATAATATTTGGAAAATTTGCGACTAAGGTGGTTTTACATCATTGTTGTGAAATTTTGATCTGACAAATTTGCGACTAAGGCGGTTTTACATCATTGTTGTGAAATTTTGATCTGACAAATTTGCGACTAAGGCGGTTTTACATCATTGTTGTGAAATTTTGATCTGACAAATTTGCGACTAAGGCGGTTTTACATCATTGTTGTGAAATTTTGATCTGACAAATTTGCGACTAAGGCGTTGTTACATCATTGTTGTGAAATTTTGATCTGACATTGTTCGTAAAGTCGTAGGAGGCCTTTAAAAACACATGAAAAATAAATCTTGAACGGCCAACTTAACCTTAAGTCACCTTATTTATTTTACCTGCATTACACAGATCTTTGTGTGTGTAAGTAGATTTTATGATTTTCAAGAAAGCAATACAACAATAATAATAATATGATTGATTTATTATCCCCCAAAATGAAAATGGCCATACAGCAAGAAGCCTACTGGTTATACAATGATTATTATTTTGTCAAATTTTCTTTCTTGACGTGTTTGAAATTTCTGAGCATTGTTGTCAACAAACACATTACATTTAAGCTAAATGACAAGATTTTTTTCTTTTTAAACTTAATTTTATATTTTATCCGAACCTTAAAAGAAAATTCAAAATACCTCTACAAAAATATATATATTTTAGGCAAGCCTGGCTTCATTTTGGAAACTAACTCTTACGTTGTCTTACAACAATTTACAAAAAATGTATGATCAAGGAATATTTTTAAATTTAAAATGATACCTAAATAAAATCGATCTTAAAAACTAAACAATTAGAAAATACATTTTAAAACTACCTCATTCACAAGCCTTATTACATGTTACTTATTACCAATTTTATCTCAGTCATACACTTATTATTATTCACTAAATTAATAAATCATTCATACAACGACATCTATCCAGTTTAGCTTCTCAGCTGCTCAAGGCCAAAACCTCGAAAGTTAAGCCATCTCCATTTCTTCACTATCACGTACGCAAATCGAGCTGTTCATTCAAATATTCTCTAATTATTTGTTAGGGTCTGTACTCCAGAGTCAAAATGCATCTGAAAAATACAGAGCCAAGTCAGGGTAATTTAAAAGCCGCTGAAATTCGAGATACTAAAAAAAAAAATCTATATACAAAGTAGAAAAACAAAATCCAGTGCGATTTTTGCAAAGAGCATTCATTATTGTCTTTAAAAAAAATTGTTGACCTCGGTGGTCTTGGGATAAAGTTCTAGCATCAAAACAAGATGTCCGTGGGTTCAAACCCAGTCGGGATCGACGGATTTTTCTTGAGCGATAAAATTCTGTAGCACAACCTCCTTCGGAGTGAAAGAAGAGCCGTAACTTCGGTCCATGTCGATTGTGGTATGTGAAAATACATTTTCCGGGAAAATTGGTAGGCCCTTTCGCACTCGCTCATAGAAATTCTCGTGTACTGATATAATCATTTGGTTCAGAAAATTGACGTTTAATACCTCAAATTAATAAATAATTCTTTTGTCAATAATTTAATTGTAAACAGTTGGAAATAAATATATTTTTTTATTCATATCTTTGCATTTATAATACGGGTTGTTTTTTTATTCTGTAAATCGTAGAAAGATCGAGGTATTTCTAGACTCAAAAAGTGTATTAAACCTTTGATTGTTTGTGTCGGGCGTGTAAGGACGTGTTATCAACATTTCGTCTGAGAGCATCCTTGGCTAAAGGAAGGAACAAACGATTTTTGTATTTGGAGTGGGAGGAAGATCTGTACATTCCGTTCCAATAACATAGACCACTGGTGGCTCTTGAATAAACAACTAGGCGTGACAGTTACATCTAGACCAGTGCTGGCTCTTGAATAAACAACTAGGTGGGACAGTAACAGTTAGACCAATGCTGGCTGGCTCTTGAATAAACAACTAGGTGGGACAGTAACATCTAGACCAGTGGTTTCCATCTTGTACAGCTATTGATAGGGCAAGTAACCCAACATTTCCTCCCGATGACGTCTATTGTTTATTGTTAAAGTAAAGCGCTAGTTTTTTTTTGTCCATTGCGACCCAGTCCGCATCATGTGTGTCCGCCGCCTTGCGTCCCGGTATTGTGCGTATGACGTCACTGTGCGTGTGTGTGTGTGTGTGTGTGTGTGATGTCACCACTTCCTTCCCGCGACTGTAATCTGGAACTTTCTTTTGAAACCTTGACAAGCTGTTCCTTCTGTGCTACAGTCGCGCCTCTTGTCAAGACGCAGTTGGGGACTCCGACGCGTCGTGACGCTACAAGCGTCGTGGCTTTAACCGACGCGGACCACTCAGGTACACTCACAACGGTTCACTCATTGGGTCAGGGCCGAGGGGATATCGAGAAAATACAAATTAGAGCTGGGGTCACAGAAGAACGTTAATGTTTTTAAGGAATGTCATAAAATGGCACAAAAATATTAATACGCAACTATTTTTATTATTAAAAATTATCACAACTTAACAAAACCTAACCTTCCAGGCGTCAATCGTAAATTTTCATGAAATTCTTGGATCCTGAAATATACTCTACTCAAATAGCATCTTTAACTATTGTAGACGATCCACAATTATTTTACAATATTAATCTTGTTATAGTTAAAAATTTGCCTTTCTTGTGTGCATAGTTGGTAAAAATTATTTTATTTCTCATAATGACAGAGAAATATTAAAGAACCCACCCTTTTTGCTTATTATTCACGTACATATTAATAGCTTTTTTTTAAATATTTGAAATGTTTAATGATAATTTTCAGAACCTCTTGATTACATGAGCAGCACAAGACTTACAAACTAACTTAAATCTAAAACAGACACAACATCCAGCCCCCAGCCGTTAATTCATATCTGTTAAAGAGGACATCCACATTTCACCAATGATGTATTTTTTTTTGCCATGCCGGGACTCGAACCCGGGACATCCTGGCTCGGTGGCAGACACGGTATCTACTGAGCTATGGCGTCGGACGATATGATTTTAACTACACATTAGTTATCAGAATATTCTTTTATTAGAACTTATGGGATTTTCAAGTCTTGATATAAAACAATGTAATCTACAGTAGCCCCATGGCTTCTTTGGTGCTGACTGACAGCTTTTAAAAGTTACCAGACCAAATTATGTATACCTACGCCGAACCATATGATCTGCAAAAACATGTGTTTAGCAGCTGTCACTTCTGACAGTCAAAATTTATTTATATACCTAAATATTGGCTGTCAGAAGTCAGTAGTGAACTGTCAGTCAGCACCAAAGAAGCCACGGGGCTACTGTAGATGTTTAATAATAATAGTAAAAAAAGATGTAAATATCCTTGAAAAGGGTCAAGAGCTATGGATGAAAATCCTTAATGCCTTTACAATATTTATGATTAGCTTAAATAAACTTCTAGTGAAGTATGTAATAATTATAAATATTTATTAAAGACTATGCAGTCAAAAACACACCGACAGTAAATAACCAGATAACTTTCAGTACCAGGAATAAATAAAATTCAACAGGTGGTTGGAGGCGGGCATCACTTTGAGTACTGGCACCACATGGACCCGTGACTAACCACAGGTGCTAGGTGGGCGATAGTTGTCCCGTGACTAACCAAGCAGGTGCTAGGTGGGCGATAGTTGTCCCGTGACTAACCAAGCAGGTGCTGGGTGAGCGATAGTTGTCCTGTGACTAACCAAGCAGGTGCTAGGTGGGTGATAGTTGTCCCGTGACTAACCAATCAGGTGCTAGGTGGGCGATAGTTGTCCCGTGACTAACCAAGCAGGTGCTAGGTGGATGGTAGTTGCCCACAACTCGCCAATAGTGGGCAACTTGTGAGTGACTGTTGACGGGGCGGGCAACTCTGTTGCTTTATGTAAAACCTCCAATCTACACCTCTGTTAATCAACAGAGCAATGGTTGACGGGCGAAAGTTACCTCGTGTGAAACGATTCTATAAATATGACCTTCCTAACCTATAACATTATTATTAGCACCGCGTCTTACTACCCGTTCGGTTTATACGCACTTACGCTAATGTGTAATGGTAGGGTGATTGTGAGATGAAATGGAGGACCTACAGTTTAACGTGGAATCCGAACCACGGTGGAGGCCTGGCATTCCCCACATTCACAAGATGTCTTGTCAGAGGTGAAGGAAGGGTTTGGTAATCAGATAAATCTGTGCCGGGACCGAGGATTGAACCCCGGCCGCCAGCATAGAAGTCTGACACCTTACCCCCCTAGACCGCCAGGTCACCCACAGAGTAATTAGTAGATAGCCGTATAACCCGGACGGGTAGTAAGTAACACGTGGCACTAAAAAAAACTGTTGATATCATCCTTGGTCAAGGTCGTTGGGGGTTGCATACATTATTTACTTTACGAGTACAGGGGTGGAGAAAGTAGTAATTTAAATTAAATTTATCCACATTTGCATTAGAGAGAGTGGGGAACCATTTAGAGATAAAACACCCACACTACAATCTACCAGGATTCGAACCTTGCCCAAATTAATTTAACGTTGAGATGTCTTAGAAATGGAAGGTTAGTTTGGAGTTCTTAAAATTTGTTCGTATCCAGTTACAGGCTCCCTAAGTAGCCTAGATATTGACCGCCAGATGTTGCGTTTAGGTTAAATATTGACTAAACTTTCAACAGTACAAGAGTTTGTTATTTACCGGAATGAACACAAAACTATTCTCTATAATCCTATAACCCGCCTTCGGTGGCGTAGTTGGCTAACGCGCTTGTCGTGTTGGGCTGCTCGACTGCTGAGGACGGGGAGATCGAGGTTCGAATCTCGGTCGGATGAACTGGGGGTGGTTCTTCCTAAATGGTTTTCCACTCTCCCTCCACGCAAATGCGGGTTCACTTCCTCTAATTCAACCTTTCCAATTCTTAATCCATTAGAGTAATTAGTACTTAAAGCGTATACCCCGAACGGGTAGTAAGACGCGGTGCTAAATATTATTATTATTATTATTATTATTCTATAACCCTATACATATATAGACTTGTAAACATAGTTTAAAGGTTGGAATTTTCCAAAAATCAACAT
Organism: Timema shepardi; assembly: GCA_902151425.1. Classification (NCBI taxonomy): domain Eukaryota; kingdom Metazoa; phylum Arthropoda; class Insecta; order Phasmatodea; family Timematidae; genus Timema; species Timema shepardi. The sequence continues at coordinate 9,855 of CABFVX010008235.1, read as the reverse complement.
ATTTATGTTGATCATTAAGAGATAAAGAACTAACTACACTGGCTATCATCTCTGAGGGGTCTGCACAGTCACTATTGGGAAACATCGTCAATCCCTCACGTATAAGCCAAGTTTGGCAACGCTGGTTGGTCGACGTTGCCAGTAGCTCCTTCTTACCACAGCACATAACTGAGAGCGAGGAGATTTGGCAACAGTTAACCTTGAGAGAGAGAAAGAGAGAGAGAAGACCTGCAACTGCCTCAGAGGTGGTACTGACTATAAACATGTTGGGCGCTGAGACGTTGACGTCATCACCGGAATAATGTCGGCCATGTCCCACTAAATAGTTCTAACATGTGTTCCTCGTGAGGAGTAACGTTGAGTTTTGTTCCTCAGATATCTCGTCTCCGGGAAGAGAGCAAGTTCCTCAGGGGTCGACTTGATCAGCACGGGATACCAACCCAGGACCAGGTAAGACCGCGAGCACCTCACTGAGCTCTCACTCCATATAATACAGGCTAGGTAGGGGTTAGGTTGGTATCGGTGAAAACACACACGCGATTATCCGGTCCGGGTCTCTGTGTTAACAAGTGCGTGTTAAAATAAACAAACCGGTACATATCCACATTTACTGAATCTATAATGTGCTCCATTTGACGCTCTGTTCTCACTTGTTCTTGGTGTTAGAATAAACAAACTGGTACATATCCACTATAAAACATTTACTGAATCTATAATGTGCTCCATTTGACGCTCTATTCTCACTTGTTCTTGCTTTGTAGCCGATGTTACTTTTCAAAAATTAAGTACTGTTAATAAAGATTTAAAAAAATCTTTCTACCTTAAAATCAGAATTTCCTCGGTGCGTCTCGCTGGTCGCCAGTCGTGGGTGATTTTATGTGTGGCGCAGATCGTTCCTCAGAGTTTTTCAATTGTTTTATTTAATGTTCTAAACTTGATCGACCAACTCTCTTTCCATGTGTTCTTCTCCACATATTGGTCCCGGTATACTGGCGAATATATGTCTAAAAACTTAGGGGTGCTTTGCCACTTTTTCAGTTAAATTTTCGTCCTCTTCTATGCAGAAATCTTTGGACCATTTTCAAAACCATCCCAATCAAACAAACATCTAAATACAACTCTACTAAACACACGTTTGCTCAGTGGTTTAACCAGTCCGGTCGCCTCGAAGTAACTGGCCACATAACAAACTATGTAACCAGTCCGGTCGCCTCAAAGTAACTGACCACATAACAAACTATCTAACCAGTCCGGTCGCCTCGAAGTAACTGGTCACATAACAAACTATCTAACCAGTCCGGTCGCCTTGAAGTAACTGGTCACATAACAAACTATGTAACCAGTCCGGTTGCCTCGAAGTAACTGACCACATAACAAACTATCTAACCAGTCCGGTCGCCTCGAAGTAACTGGTCACATAACAAACTATACAACCAGTCCGGTCGCCTCGAAGTAACTGGCCACATAACAAACTATGTAACCAGTCCGGTCGCCTCGAAGTAACTGGCCACATAACAAACTATGTAACCAGTCCGGTCGCCTCAAAGGAACTGACCACATAACTTCCGGTCGCCTCGAAGTAACTGACCACATAACAAACTATCTAACCAGTCCGGTCGCCTCGAAGTAACTGACCACATAACAAACTATATAACCAGTCCGGTCGCAGACACGAGACGCGTCTCGGGAATCTTATCTTTAATTTTTACCATCCCCCTACTGTTACTTTATTCCTATTTTACATCACAATCAGAAAATTGACAGCTTATACTAAATATATATATATATTTTGTGAAAATAAAAAAAAGTAGCCAGACTCATACTAAAAATTATTTAAACTTTGATTCCGTATTATCCGGGCCGGAATGCCTCCACTGTAGGCCAGATAGTCGCGACTCTAGTGGATTTATACTTTTCCTGCATCCGTAGGCCCAGGATAGCCTTGTGGGGTAAAAGATCGCACAACTTTTATCTCTAAAACTCCTAAGATATATATATATATATATATATATATATATTTATCAGTGTTTCTGTGATATTTTGTGTTTACCAAATGTTCATATCTTGGCAATGTCGTCTACAAACGACACCTTCAATATTTGTTTGCCTAGATAACTGATGTGAACAAAATAGCCTTCAATTTGTATGTATTATATTGACAAATATGGACAAAACTATTGGTTGGTACACAGTGTTGTGTCGTGGATTGTTGCCGGGGTAAGCAGAGTTAGTTTAAACTGTATCTTTGATATGTTCTAATAACACAGTAAAACACTTGTCGGTCAGGTATCAGCACTCCCATATAGTCAAATGGGGACAAAGTGGGAGGGAGTTTATCACAGGTACAGTTGTAACAAGCTCTGCTTACCCTGGTCAAATGGGGACAAAGTGGGAGGGAGCTTATCACAGGTACAGTTTTAACAAGCTCTGCTTACCCTGGTCAAATGGGGACAGAGTGGGGAGAGCATATCACAGGTACAGTTTTAACAAGTTCTGCTTACCCTGGTCAAATGGGGACAGAGTGGGAGAGAGCTTATCACGGGTACAGTTTTAGCAAGCTCTGCTTACTCCGGCGACACTACACTACACTGCTATTTATGACTGGTCAAATGGGGACAGAGTGGGAGAGAAATTATCCCATGTACAGTTTTAACAAGCTCTGCTTATTCTGGCAACACTCCACGACAATGGGAATATTTATAGTTATATGATTTTATCCCCTGCGTCTTGGTAAGTGTTCGGTAGAATTGTGCAATGTCCAACTTTTCAATCCGAAACAAACTCGAAACATTTTTGAAGAAGAATCAAAGTTTTATTATTTTAATCATTTACGTTTAAATACATTTTAGACCGTGAGCCGATATTTCTCAAGTGTTGGGTTCAATTTCAACAACTATTAACATATATATGTGCTGACAAACATTGAACTTATTCGATGCGCAAATTCAACCATATTTGGGAACTGACCCATATCTTAGAAAGTGTACAGATTTGGTCCACCAAGCGCTCACACAAAATTCACAATATCAGATTTAAAAATGTTTTATTTCCTCAACTTTTATAAAAAATAAGTATAAGCTCTCGGCTTTATGTTTGTTTATCAAAAGGGCCGCGAGTCTGACGTTCCTACCTTACACCGCATGACCACCGATGCGTCTCTCTTTCTAGTGCACCGACTGGTCAAGAAACTGTCAGTTAAGAGCGTGCATCACACTCCAATCAACTCTGTGATACAGTCGGCTAAAGATCGTAAATTTACACCAAAACTATTGCACGTGGATCATTTCTGATTGAACATTAATAGAGATAAATTATTATTATTAGTACCGCGTCTTACTACTCGTTCAGGCTATACGCACTTACGCTAATGTGTAATGGTAGGGTGATTGTGAGATGAAATGGAGGACCTACAGTTTAACGTGGGATCCGAACCACGGCGGAGGCCTGGCATTCCACACATTCTCAAGATGTCTGGTCAGAGGTGAACGAAGGGTTTGGCAATCAGATAAATCTGTGCCGGGACCGAGGATTGAAATGGAGATAAAGAGTCAATAGAAGTTCCTAATACTGAACATTTTGGAATATTAAATGATGTTTGGATAAAAATCGCGTCGAAAAGGCCGTTTTTTGACCATTTTAGAATGTCTTCACAGCTAAGCACTGTGCAAAAATCTTCATTCCGTCATAATAGGTTATTAAAAATAAACTTTGTCGCTTTGTCCACCATCGTCACTACGGAAAATTTCGAGTAATCATTCGACTACGAATGCACTACTCACATTTCTGGC
>CABFVX010008234.1:0-17340 GCA_902151425.1 Timema shepardi | reverse complement strand
CAATGAGCTCGGGTTTTTACACACCAGGTCATGCTGTTCACGTGATTCAAGCTAAGCATTGTGCCAACTATTGAAAAAAGACTCAAGATCACAATGTTTATTTATTAAGCTAATTTAGTATAATTTAAGTAAAAAATATATAAAATTTATTGTAAAATAATAGTTAGTATATGTAAAATGCTTTAAATTATACACTAATTAAATACAGTGAGCTAATTTTAGGCATTTTAGTCACATGTATCATCATGTATTTGGCAAACACATTGAACCACTCTTTCAAATTTAGCCATTTCAGCACTGAGAGAGTGGGAAAAGGGAGGGGGTAGGGTGGGTGACGGTAATTCTTGTTTTTCTTTAGTAGAAAGGATCTTGGAGTTTTAATAGTGTTCTTTTAGTTTTTGTTTTACATTAACGACTTATTAGTCATTGTGATTTTATATAATTTTACATCAAAGAATCCCAAAAGTAAGGTGTGTGATTTCACCATTTCAAGATGATTTAGAAAGAAAAGGTAAAATAAAATATATTTTCATATAATTTACTTAATCAGTGGTGCACCCAGCAATTTACTTTGGAGGAGGCATTCAATCAAGGCTGTAGCAAGAATGATATTTTGATGGAGAGAGCGGGTTTGGGGTTGCACAACCTCCTAAGCCGTGAAAGTCGAGAATTTTTATGAATATTAAATGCTTTTATAAATAATTTGGAGTAGTTTTATAGTAATTAAGAGATTTAAATAATAAATAATGCAAATGGTATCGAAGCTATTATTTGTATCTTTTTTTCAATTGTTAATTTTGCGTGTAACGGTAAATGTTTTGAATATTAGGCTTAAGTTTAATTTCTATTAGCAATATTTAGAGGTTGGGGGAGGGGGGGGGGTCAAAATACCCTGTTTTTTCCTTTCCCCCACGGGTGCACCACTTCTTACAGCAAAAGATATGTGTAAATATCTTAGCAATAAACCAATGTCGTAGTGATAGAGTATTAATAGTCCGAGATAATCTCCCCTATGTTAGTCAGAGTTTACGCATCTAAATAGCTTCTGGAGCATAAATTCTCAAGTTGGGAGACTCGTTGTTTCCAAGCAGCATTGTGTGAGATAAGTTGGCTCCAAGCAATAGTTTTAATTGCAACGTAAGTTGGACAATCCTCTCACCAAGATCTGATGGACAATTGATCCATGTACAACTTCATTTTACTCTTATTATGATTGTTTCTTTGAGTATTGCTGTGTGCTTTTAATTACACTAGGATAATTGAATAGGCTCTGTCTCTCTTATGTATTCAGAAATGTACCTAGTGGTATAGTGGTCATAGGTTCTGGCAACGGACCCAGAAGTTCCGTTTGATTGCCGGCGCGTCTAGATTATCTGGGAAGCAGTGGGTCTGGAACGGGTTTGATTCATCCTAGGGTGGATAAATAAGGAGCTACTCGAATAAAGTAGTAGTGGCTACGGTCGAGCTTAATGGCTGGAGTCATCGTTGTGCTGTCCTCATGACACCCTCTATCTGCAAGAGTTGGCACTAATTCGCCAAACAGTTTGGTAGCCACTCTGTAGGTATAGCCTGAATGTGGGCTGGCACCATGGAGTTACTTTTATTCAATTTTGAGTGGATGGTAATCATTGTTACGGATAAATAACAGAAGAAAGAATATGGAAATGAAAGGGAGGGGTTCTCAAAATTTCCTAAGATAGCATACAGTTAAGGGGAAATAATAAATGTTCGAGAGCCACTGATCTATAGGGACACATCTTCACATATATCCCTTGACGTTCTTGGACAATGGTGGTTGAGGGTCCTCGACCCCCAAATTTCCCCTGCACTTTTTAGAGTACAGCATACCTATTAATTTTTCTCAGAATACTCCACTGGGGTAGTTGGATGGGTGCTATTCAAAGGTGTCTTGCCTCCAAAAGTGGTTGAAATTTGAATGCATCTTGAAGCTTTATAGAGTGATTGTCGTCTGAACTAAAAAACAAATAAATGTCTCTAAAAGCTATTTGGTCATCACCTAGTTTTTTAATACATAAAACTCCTCTAAACATCATTTATAGTGGTCTGCCACAAGATGGTTTTAAAAAATGTGATGCTTACAAAATCTATTCAGAATGATCCTCAATATGTTTTTTTTATTTGGATGACTCTGGGTTAATTTAAAGCTGTTTTTTAATTATTGTCATCAGAGTTCAATTAGTCCTTCTATAACTAAGTAAATATTTCTTACATTATTTATGTATGTGTCTGCCTCATTGAAAACAATATTTGAAGCAACAGAGAGTGTCATGGCCACCTAGACCCCTCTGTAGACATGCCCATAAAGGTGGTAGTTTTGGGGTCCAAAAGTTATGGTAAGGCTTACTGCTGTTTGAATAGGCTGTAGCCTTCGATTAGATCTGCGTAGTAAGTGTAAATTCATCCAAGTCAAAGTGAAGGTCCTTCAAATCATCCTCAAGACTATTCTGATACAGCCGTAGTCTTAGTTTCATTCCAAACACTTGCAAATCAATAATCTTGCCATAAGTAAGCCAAAGTATCATTTAATAATTCATTATATCTTTGAATAGTTGTGGAAGACTGAATCTTTTGCGATTTCTCCCAAAAAAACCTACTATTTAATGAGAGCGTTAGCAGATTTAAAAAAAATCCTTGAGCTTTAACATCTGTCCCGGAAATCTACTACAATTAGCAGTAGTCAATTATTGCATTTTTGTTAGATCATATTACTTTAGCCTTAACCAACGCTACATATCATAAGTACAGTATTACTAAACGTTGGGTAGGGGCCTACATCTAATTTTTTTAACTAAATACTATTGCAATTATTATAAGAGTTTGTTTTTCTAGCAGCAAACCTAAATGCAGCAGACTGGTTCCAAGATTGTAACCGAACAATTGTGTTGAGCCCAGAACAACCAAGAGTGTCTGTCATGAGTCCTGACTTCCCTAGAAGGTATCCTGATAATGCAGTGTGCGACACGCGAATATTGACATTATCTCATTACCAACTTATCATAGAATTTGAAGAGTTGCTTTTGGAAAATGAACCCTCGTAAGTGAATTTATTTGTGTTTTCTTAAAAATAACATTCACACTTATTATATCCTTATTCTCTATTACCCAATACACTTTTTTTTTAAATTTTAATTGTGTTTATTTTCAATTATTTGTTTAGAAACGTATAAAATTAACCATGTTTTACAATATAATATTTTACTAACTATACGTATGTATTAATTTTAAATATATTTGCTACTAACCATAAAAAAGGACACAGGATTAAAAATATCTAATTTTATTACAGGTCTTGTAATACACTATTTTTTATCTTTTGAAACATACAATAATAGTTTTTTAATTAATATCTTCTTGTTCATTAAATAAAATGTGACTATTGAGATAAGTTAAACAATTTGAAACAGCATTTAAGAATGTTTGAGACCAATAAAGTATATTCAAATAAATGTTAAAAAAACTGGCACTTTATTAATTATGGAAATCCAATCGGTGTCTGGGTAGCTTTTCAAGAAAGGTATGTATGGTAAAATTAATATACTCTAAACACATGTTTAACGAAATATTGATTTCAACATAGTGTGTATATTATCTTGCCACAAATATTTTAAATTAAACAATAATTAATTCTTGTTAAAATCTAAATATTAGCTTTTATATATATATATATATAATATATATATATTATCGTACTAAGATTTTACTATAGAGAATTATTTGACACAACATAATAGATATTAACGATTCAAGAAATTTATTTTCGGCTTTTTATACAATCCGGGTTGTAGTCATAAAACAATTTTGGGAAAAGGAATATCTATGGGTCACAGTCCCCTAACCAATGCAGGTAAAGAAAAAGTAGATGTTTAAATTTAAGCGTTAACCAAGGGGAAAGATTTAAATAATATAAACGCTGTAATTGACTTATTTTTTCCATTTACAGCAGGTAGCTATGGTAAAAATATCACTCAAATACTCTTTATTAATCCATTAATTGCAGTTTACAAATGCTATTTTCTAAATTTCAAATAAACTAGAGGGGTTTTAGGATGTTTTAATCTAACTAATACTCACTATTTATTGTTTGAAATGTATTAATATTTTTAATTGATAATCAGCTCCATGATTTTGGAGAGTCCTCAAAGACACTAGAACTAATCCTCCATGCATTAACTGAACCCTAGCCTTGGTAATTTGAGTTCTAGTCCGATCAAAGCAGCTTAACCTTAATTTTATATGAAATTATGTGCATTGTGAAGGTTTTCCAGGTTTATATAACCATGCCAATTGTGTGAGACTTAAAAAACAAATTTGTATTAAGCCATTATAAGTGTACTACCAGCTATTGGAATTTTGTCGAATCTTTATTTTGCATCCATACTTTCTAAAAAAACAAATGCATTAGTATTTAAAATTCAAACTTACTAAAGCCTAATACAATGTATTCAAACTATCTTTATCTGACTAAATCAATTGAGAATTTTATGGGCAATTCTAATGTGCATAATAATATACATTTTGAATATCAAGTCACAAGTTTGTCCTTAGAATTTAGTACTTTTATTCGTTGTATTTTCTGTACTAAGGGTTTAAGGTTTTATTTTTTAAAATGTTGTGATATTGGGGGTGTGGGTAAATTAACCTTACCTCAATCATTAGTATATTGAGCGTATACGAAATCAAATCTTTACAAACCAACATAGCCAGTTTAACTAAGAATGATTGATCCTACATAATGGTTTCTAGTTGCAGTTACGACTACTTGGAATTGTTTGATGGTGGGAATGGTAGTGTGGCGACGCGCAGATTATGTGGGGACTGGAGTACCAAGCTGAAACTACTTCGATACGTCAGTCAAGGTCCCCAGATACGTCTTCGGTTCGTCTCGGATTACTCACATCGCTTTAGTGGGTTCAAAGTGAAGGTGGCCATTGCAAATGGTGAGTACAAATATTAAATAGGATGCATGGATTGCTTAATTTTATCCTAAATATTGTTTTAAAGGGAATGCTTTATCAATATATCAGAAACATTTTGTTCCAAGATAATATTACTAGAATTAATTTTAATACTGACCTTAAGATTGAGATTTTCACTAAAATACATAAACGCTACCAGTACTTTAAGTTTTGAACTATTTTCAAAAATATTAGCTGATTCTTTTTGGCCCTTAAAGCTTACATTTCTCTATGAGGCCTTAGAAAATGGAAAGAGGTGTGTGTTGACAGTACTAAATGGATATGAAATAGCATTCATTTGTGTTACAGATAGCAATCTTATCTACTCTTTTAATTTAATGGACGAAAATTTAAAATTGTAATTGGTATATAGTTTATTAACATTGTCATAGCTTGGAAACTTTTGTCTTTCAAAATGTATCCACGCCTGATGTAATCCTAACCTCTATCATCACTTGTTCTACATCAGCAGTCATGCACACATATATTATTGTATGCCAACTTCCAAAGAAACTACTGTTTTAGTAAAGTATGACCAATTAAGGAGGAGGACTCGCATTAATGAGAAAGGCCACAAATGAACCTGTAGCTAGGTATAGAGAGTTATGGGAAAATTACATATATGTGTGAATGAAAATGTCAAAAATAGGCTTAATTTTCATAACAATTAGATCATTTGTCTACCGAACATATAAGAGCAATACAACCATTGCTGAGTGATATTAATACATAGTTGTGGATCGATGGGATTTACAAATAACACTTTGTTTTAAACTCAAGATTCATACAGGGAATTATCAAGCAACCCCGCAGACCTCACAGAAAACAAAAAGACTGTGTTTGCGTGGATTACAGAGCTCTTAACATAGCCAGCCACATAAGATGTTCTCCCATTACCAGATATCGTAGAAACGATTGAACAAATTGGGAGAGTTCAAATTTGTCACAGTTTTAGATCTGACTGGCGGATACTATGCGATGAAACAGGTCAAGCCAAAATCTCTTATACCATACCTAATGTGGTTTATAAATATTTAAGGTTACTATTTGGGCAACATGGAACACCATTTTAACGAATGATGGTTAGAGTTCTACAAGGTTTAAGCCCTACGATACCACTAACATATCTGGATAATGTAATTAATTTTTAGCTAATTTCAAACCACCTATAGAAATTATAAAAGCTCTTATCAATAGATTAAAATAACCGATTCATATATTTTATTGAAAAACATCGCTTTGCACTTATGACACATAATCTTGTCAGGAGTAGAATCGGACTAGATATTAGTTGAAGCAGGGGAAGAATTTCATAAATCTAAAAGTATGAAGGAAGTAAAATCATTTCTAGGACAAAGTAATGTTTACCGAAGAGTCTTACCCAACTACGCTAAGATAGCCAAGCCATTAACTACATTGATGAGGACCACTGTTTGCTATGTACTGAATAGTGCAAGTGAGCTATGTCAAAACTGAAATTAATGTTGACAGCCAAGAAAAAGACAATAGGTATGTAGTATGATGAGATAAGTTTCGTCCAGTAATTATATAAGAGCTACCCTTAGGCAGGGGTTCAATAAGTACACTTAAATATAGCCATAAGTTCGTTATAACAGCTAATAGAATACTACAGTCACACTGAGTACTATACTAGGATTCAAACATAAACCACATTTTTAAACCACCTTACAACAATGGTCAAACTACTACAAGTTAAATGGGTGACCTTATTCTAGTTAGGACAACCCCTAGTAGCCCTGGTTTCTGAAAATTGAGAAATGACACCTGGACACGGGAATTGAACCCGGGACCTTTGGCTTAGTACGCCAATGCTATAATCATTGAGCTATCCAGGAATCATCCCGTGCCCATGGTCATTCTTCACTCATATTTTAAGGCAGCATCTATGATGGACGTGCCCAAGTGTCATTTTTCGATTTTCAGAATATTATATCTAGATGGCGTAATCCTCACTAGAAAGCATAAATAATAGGAATTCGAGCACCAAGCTTCCCATTTCCAGTAGGCCAGTCTAACATGAAAGTGATGCCTTAGACCATTCTGCCACTGAAGTGCGTTTTTTGAAAATAAATTTAACAATTTTGCTAATTTAGGATTATTCTACACAATTTAATAGTAACGTATGTTGATTTTTATAAAATATATTTATTTAAGGGTAGTTTACTTATGATAAATTTTAGAAAATTTGAAATCTTTCAAAAAGTATTTTAATATGTTATTTAAATGGGTATCTGTTAATGGTTTTTCTACTAAATAAGATCTATTTATTTTCAACAAATATACATAATTTGATGGTAGTTTAATTTTTTTTTAATGTAATTTTTTTTTTTTAAATGTTTGGTCAATATTGTTGGATTTTTTTTATAAAAACTATTATTTTGCTTAAAAAATTATTTTTTTCCAAGAAAAAACTAAATGCAATTTACTGAAAACATTTTTTTTCTTAAATTGGGGAGGTTTACTCTTACCTTGGCCCCCGAACAATTTTTACTATAAATTTGTTTATTTTCCTTGCAAATTTATTAAGGTGCAAACCAATGATAAATATGTGGAGAACGATGGCATATCTACCATTTTAATTTTAAGGTGTGGGTGCTAGGGTGAGGGTCCAGCAATTTAATTTTATCTCCTATTTAAAAAAAATCTTTCTAATCAATTGAGGTGCTTGAGTACAAAACAGGACAATTATTTTGGCATTAAGAACCACCAAATTATCGAGTGGGGTGTTGCCCCTCTCACTAATTTTTTAATCTTAAATATTTTTTCTCACAAATCCATTAAGATGAAAAACGGTGCAAAATAAGACATTTGTTTTTAAATTAAGAAATCCATCCAAATATCGAGTTGGGGGCTATGTTCAGCTTGGTCCCCCTTAATCTTTTGATTTTAAATACATTTTTTTTCTTGCATGAATATAAAGATGCAAAACACCATTCTTGGGTACAAAACGGTACAAAACGGTGCAAAACAAAACTTTTTAATTTGCATTAAAAAAATTAATATGGTGGGCTACTCTTAACTTGTCCCCAACTCCATTACAAAAATTATCGTAAAGTATCTGGGGATGGTCTGTAAAACTTAGTACTTGTGTACAAAACGGTGCTAAATAGGTGCAAATCGATGGCATATTTACATTCTTAATTTGTGGGTGTGGTGGCTGAAACTTAATATTTTTGTAGGTTAAATAATTGTGTCTCACTAATCTATTTGGTACAAAATGCCATAGGTGCAAAACCGTGAAAAACAGGACTTTTATTTTGACATTAAAATAAACCCAATTAGTGAGTGGGGGGCTACGTTTAATTTGGCCTACCCACCTTTCCCTCTTTTAAATAATTATTTCTTGCAAAACTATTAAAATGAAAAACTCCTTACCTGTGTGCAAAACGGTGCAAATCAAAACTTTTAATATGGCATTAAAAGATCCAACATTTTGATAGAGTTGATGGGGGGATACTCTTAACTTCTCCCCCCTCCTAAACACAAACAGCTGTCTCTGAGGCTAGGGTTTGAAACGTAGTACTTGGGTGCAAAATGGTGTAAATAGGTGAAAAGCAGTGGCATTTTAAATAATAATTTTAGGGGTTAGGGGGCCACCTTATGTGATCTTTCTCTGTGTGCGCATGACTCATGTTTATATTTTTATTTGCGTGTTTATAAATATTTGCCTCATTTTACAACAGTTTTTGTCTGTCATAATGGCGTCTAAACGTCCTGTCACAAATAAAAGCAGACAATCAATTAACCTAACTGTGAAATTGTCCTGAAACAAAAGTTTTTGTCTGTATTTTTGTAGATATTTTTGGGGCCTTGGAAACAAAACCCTATAAATTACAATGATACTTAAGGTTAAGCTTAACTTCTATAACGTTGTTTTCTAACAAGTTGCATTTTTCAGGAAATCAACTCAACGCAATAGCAGGACTTAATGTATATAAAAACGAAGAAGTATATGTTTTCTATGTGTTTGTAAGATTGAATAAACACTGTGAATGGGTTTAACTGACATAATTACTCAGTTTTCAAGTCTACAACTGTCTAACAGATCTGTATTATGATATTCAAGACCAGATGGTGCAACTTCTAAACTCCACCATACATAAATAGGAGGTGCTATTGGCACTTGGTTAAAAAAATATATATAATTTTATACACATAATATACCCATGTAAAATTACAAGAAAAATGCTTATAACAAGACGACATTTTTATGTTTTACTTTAAATATTTCAAGAGGTACATGTCACCCTTCCACCCTCTTCCTTCAGTGGGCCTGAATTGTCAGGATGTGCTAGGGCCGAGGATGGGGGAAGTGACTGAGTTATGATTGTGTGGGTTCATAATTGATGTCCGGCTTGTGATGTTTCGATTGTGTTTTTTTGTATTACTATGTTCTATTAAAAAACGTGATGTTGATAAGAAATATTAGAGGATATGAAAAAACTTAATAAATTTTCTTGGAAGCTCCTGACAGAACAAAGTATGCAAGAAATTCTTAACCAATGACTGACATCTAAGTGATCTTACATGGTTTATGAACCCCAGTATGTAGGGTTCAATGGTAACACTCAAATACACGTACTGATGATCCGGCGTCCTAACCCATGTAGCCCCAAAAACGAGCAGAGTGACCCCCTAGACTCGATAATGATTAGTCAGCCCTGTTTGCTTGGATACATTAGGCCTACTATTAACCCCGGCTTCCAGTCTGATTTACTTTGGGGGAACCGGACACTGTTTATGTTTTATTTGTTTACTAGCTAATCACAACACTTATCGATACTCGTTTTGTCATTCAAAATCTAGAACACAGAAAAACAAACACACACCTCAATCTAGGCAGTGTTGATTACATTTTTTTTTCTTTGTATAGAGCTGAAAAAGAATATATTTTTGACAAGTTTTGAGATGTGATGCTGGAGGAGAATAGCGAAGATTAAGTGGATGAACAGGATGACTAATAAAGAGGTTCTAAGAAGAGTGTATGAAAAGAGAACTATTGACCAAGTAATTCTACGAAGAAAGGTTAACTGGTTGGGTACCATTATGAAAAGAAATGGCTTATTGAGTTACATCATAGAAGGCAAAGTGGAAGGTATAAGCGGACCAGGAAGATCACAAATTTATTTGATTGATGACCTCAAACACAAAAAGAAGATTATGTTTCAGGATATAAAAAGGAATCTTCTAATAGTAAACACATGTTGTCAACATAAATGTCAAAAATCAGTTCTAAACATTGACAACATTCATGTTGGTGAGTGTTGGCGACATGTTGACAGTTTCCCGTCGGTGAGTGCTGAACATTAAACAAATGTTGGTAGCATATGTTGGCAGTATTGTTGAGGTGCATCCACAATGGATAAACATTGTTGGAAACCTAGTAATCATCATTTAGTTTGCTTCTAGGCTCCCCCTGAGAAGGTTGTGTTCGTTCATGCTTTAAGAAATTGGTATTCTTAAAACTACCTGATACTCTTATTTCACCTCTAGAGTCCATAGTCATAACATTTTAGACCCCACAGTAAATCTGGTTATGGGTGTGCAAGGTGTCGTCTTGCCTCTCCTACATGTGCTTGGCTGCTGGAGCATTTTGAGCTACTGCTGATTCTATGTCCGGTTAGAGCCTACAATGAAGATAGGTGTTGGCTTCGGAGTCGGGAGAAGACCACCGGATGAAGCACTGAAGAATCCCGGGCCAGGGAAGCGACCGGCCCCGAGAAGGAAGAAGTTGGCGGCACGCTTCATGGAATTCTGCTGGAAGCGGCAGGCTTGTGCAGCCCATCTTGGCAGGGGGAGTTGAAAGTTTCCACTCGCGGGGACTGAAGGCTCCTTCGGTCAGGAAGGAGCTCAGGCTGGGAGGCAAGTGGTCCGTGACAAGCCTAAAGGCAAGAGCTTTAGCGGCAGTTGCCCTCTCGATGGGCAATAAGCCTGTGGTCGCCGCCGAAGCCAGCGGGGCCGCTCCAACTCTCAGAGTCGAGCGTACCGCTGGCTGGAGCAAGCGGGAGTCGCCTTCGGGTGACGCATTGGCGTCGGCTTTTTGGACAGTTCCGGCCCTCTACAAAGCGTCGGCAGCAATGCGGATGTGGGTGAGTCCAGTGGGAACCCTCCAACTACAGGAGGTGAGCATGCCGCTGATGGCCAAAAAGAACTGGAGGCCCTTTTCAGGGCCGACAGCGCGCAAACCAGGAAGATTGGTGAAAGCTCCCACCAGCACGATAAGTGGAAACCTAACGGTGCCAATGGAAATACTGACCAGCGGGAGCCTAGCCGTCTTTCGCCGGTAAAGACCACTGCAAGTGGCACTGACGTGAGCGTTAACGCAAGGGCCTCAAAAACCCGCGTCAAATCCGACACCTCCCATAAAGAGGTGTAGGAAATAAACGCCCGGTTAAATTTTCTTCGGACTTGGAAGACCGGGTCACATGCTTCGCGCGTGTCAACAGCTCGTGTGATTGCGTAGACGTGGAGGGACTGTCTTCAGGACTAGACCTCCCGTTGATGCGTGATGAGTCGAGCCAGGGGTCCAATGATGTGTTTGAGAGATTTCAGACCGTAATACTTCGCTGAAGGGTTAATGCCGGGAACACCAGGAAGCTACCGGGGGGCAACCCTAACCATTTAGGTGGTAGCTCTGGTGATGAGAGTGAAGACAACGGTGGCCTGGGCCAGGGTATGACAGCGTTAGGCAGGTGACAGGTGGGAAGTGGCGGAAACATAAGGGTATCAACGCAAGCTGTGCCTCACCCCAGCCTGGTACTAGTGGTTCTGGGCCGGCTCACAAAGCTAAAGGGAAGATCCCTACCATCATCTTGTATGATGTGGAGGACTACTCCAAGGTCTCGAGAGCCATCCGATCCTAGGTTTGAGAGCCTATGGAGGTGGTCAGGCAGCCGGGGGATTGAGTGCGTCCCCAGTGCGGGTCGTAGGAAGATTATCGTGCCCTCCAAAAGTTCTTGCTGAGCTTGGGGATTCAGTATTGGTCATACGAGATGGGATGGGAGTGACTGGTCAGGGTCGTGGTGAAGGGACTCCTGACACGTGACAAACCCCGGTGGCATCCAGGAAGAACTGGTGAAGATGGGTTTCCCTGTCAAATCCATCACCCAGATGTTCTCCCAGTGGAAACGGGATCAGAAGATAGGAGAAAGGCAGTGGTTGCTGAACTTCGTTGTCTTTCTGACTCTCGGGGAGCACACCGCAAGGATGTACTCCATATCAATCTTGTGCGGGCTCCGCCTCAAGGTGGAGAAATACAAGTTTCCAGGCGGCCCGGTTCAGTGCAAGAACTGTTTCCGGTTTGGGCATGTGCGGAGGGACTGCAAATTTTAACTGACAGAGGATTTATGCACTTATTTCTCTAGTGGCTTTTACGACAAATGGCATTGTTAAAGCATCCATTAGTTTAATTTACTTATATTATTTAATTTACTTTCTTACTAAGAGGAAACAATTTCATACCTTGTTTCATTGAAATACATACATATATTTTTAAGACAAATGGTGGTTTTTAATAATGACAAAACATATAGTAGTTTCTACAACTTAATCCACAAATGTACTTAGCGAGAGAGGTAACAATTCACCTAATAGTTTTTTTTATGATAAATGTTCTAATTGTAGCGTGTATATTTATTAAAAATATAATATATCTCAATGTTTAATTGAAACAGTCCCATAAACAAATTATATTACATATCAGCCCGACTTAATATTTGTTGAATAAATCCATCACATGGTTTCAATAGGTCACTAAACTATGATTTTTCTTTAAAGCGGCCTTACAGTGCAATGATGATGACCGCCTTCAGATGTTTAACAGCTCATGCTACTTGTTCGTCAGCTACCCCGAGGTCACCTGGCAGACAGCGCAACAGATTTGCAGAGGATTGAAGGTATTATACTAAACCATTGAACGTTAATAATCTTAAAAATAGTATACTATTCTCGTATAAAATTTTACAATGCTATTGAAATTGTGCTGAAATGGAAACTTATAGAATGCTGGCTCATCACATAAAAGTGCTATGTTTTTACTCTATGCCTAGACATTCAATGAAGAAGCCTTAGATTGTCTCACAGTTAACTATAAACCAGAAGTCCTTGTCACTCTAAATTATATGTATCGGCCTGTTTTCACAAAAAGTGTATACATTTACTATGGGTACTTTCTTGATTACAATTATGCCATTCTCACTCTTGAGACTTTTTCATGTCGATCAACAAATTGAGGTTAGATAGAGCACTAATTCAATTTATGATGTTTGGAGGATTATGATGAACAACTTGATTCGGTTTTGGTATCATCATGGATTTTTTTAAATCTTCTATAAAGTTATACGACCTGTAATTATCACATTCCTTAAGCGTATCTTCCTATTGCATGGCATTAACTACGTTAGTGGAACAGATATGTCCACACCGTAGTATATTTAAAAATATCAATTCTCTTTGTTCATTTTATAGGGGTGGTGACTAAAACCAAAGTTCATATCCTCATGTGGACACACATCCTCATGAGGACACATAAAGTATATCATCACATAATTGGAATTTTTGTAGCGATTCTATTGTTACATCATATTTGTAGCACGGATATAATACAGCTTTTTTTTTCATACAGAAGAGTAATTGTTATCTTGGTATATTTATTTTGCGAAGAGGCAGGAACGATCGGGTACTCGTACAGTTACCAAGTGTGTAATGGAACATCCATGACACATTCCTTTTGGATTAAATCAAGCAAATTGAGGCGATGTAAATTTTACCTGTTATTAAAAGTATGGACACTGGCTCTTATTTGGTGTTGATCAATATATGCAATTTATCTTTGATGAAGTCCAATACAAGGCATAGTGGTAGACATACATAAAGTATTTGTGATTATTTATTTACGAATAGTCTTTAGAGTCTCCATCTAGCATTTTCAAGATATGCCTGTTCACTATATTCTATAAATAGGAAATTCTTGGGTTGCATAAAAATACCTACATACCTATACCTACCATTATTGCTGATACAAGAAGTACTTTCAAGAAATCCGCCCCCCACCCCCCTGATATTCAATAGAAGTATGTATTTAGTAAGGAGGAGGGAAGTTAGTGTGGGTATTTTTTACTGGATATAATTGTTTATTTCATTATCGTTAATTAACTGTCCTATGATGTCTGAATCATAGGCATAGTATTCAAACTGGTTATATTCGAGTCTAAGTTGGCAGGATCTCCATTGCTAGGTATATGATTGTGTATCCCATCATTTCCGTAGAGATAAATCTTATATTTGTAAATAGCGTTTAGTGTTTGTTTTCAGTGCTTTTAAGGATCTTCTATCAATGTACACAAGAAGGTAGAAATTTCTGGCTTTATTATGTACGAGGCCCATCACCAACGCGTTTCTTGTGCATACATAAGTGTGTAGACGTATTATTAAAGTTAGTAATTCTCCCTGTTTGTTGAATAGATGTACTGAGATTGACTCGACTATCAATTTCGTCACCAGAAGGTAAATTATATTTTACAGAACTTTCTTCATCTTATAGCCTGGAGAAACCAACATTCTAACTGGTGTAGGATTTTAGTAGGCTCTTTACTAATGAATACTTCAAAGGCTATACTTTATATGTATAAAGACCACGTTCACGTGTAAATAGTTCTCAGTATGATGTAATATGTGTTTTTTTCTTCACGCATCATGGCATTCTCTAATAATCAATTAGTAAAGTGAAAGTACTTGGTCAACTAAAAGCGACATCTTTAAAGCCAGTTTTTTACACTTTTTAGTAGAAGTATTATCAACAATCGATAAGTTGACGTTAGACTTTTCTTGTGACCAACCTCAAGGGACACAGACCTGTGAGATTGGGATTGTCACATTTGTGATACACATACTGCATCGTGACTCACGAGGGTTTCAGGGCCTGTGCAAGGTCCAGGTATTTGACCTTCACTCCAAATACCATTCAAAGAACCTTGACAATGTATGGCTTATCTGTGTTTCCCATACCTCTGGGACTTGACCTGAGGAAATATGTCCCTTGGGACGGAGTCGTGGAATATTGTGCCACCTTGCCAGTATGAGTGCTTAGAGCAACTCGAGATTGGACACACACCAATTGTATGACCCTCTGAGAGCTACTTTCAGCTTGTTGTCGGGGACAGACTCATCTTCAAAGTTGATGATTCTGGTTTTGGTGAAACTTTTTTTTTTGTAAATTCTAACTTGTTAGAGGAGCCAGAGTCCCATTTTTTTATTTTTTTGGTTATATGTAGTAATCTCTCTCGCGAAATTTCAGATTTCCGGCATATCTATAAATGCCTTATCTTTTTCGGAAAACACACACACACACTTACCTTCTGCTTTATATATTATATATAAATTTTAGTAACGTATAAGTACCCATCCGGGTTATACGTACCGTATACAATAGTTTTGCTAATGAAATGGGGAAGAGTAAGGTAGAATTTTATCGAAAATGTACTTACAATTGCATAGAGGAAAACCTTTAGGAAAAGGCATCGAACACCAATGTGGGTTTTGGGATTGTTCTTAAAAAGAAATTATATAATATAACATGAATAATTGATAAATAGACAGGTCCATATTGTATAAAATACATATATATTAGTCACAACAAACATAAATGCATTTAACAAACTGTAAACTGTTGGCACACTGACTGTAACGCGGACTAAACGTGAATCTCGCTTACTATAGTTTACTTGTAACAGGGTGGCCTGGCCCTGAGTCCCATCCGTATGTACCGAGTCTGTTAAGTTAAATGGTTTTTAAACTCTCCTTTTACACTAATGCGGATATATTACCCCTAAATGTCTCTTCCTTACTCCTAACCTACTATCGTAATTAAATGTGGATAGCATAGCCATGTTGTTGGACTAGTGAAAATACATAATAATATAAAGAAAGCTAATGAACAGCAGTCCCATTTTTTACACTAAACAAGCATAAAATAAAAATAAAGCAGTGTTGCTCAACCTTTTTCTGCTTTTGGCCCACTTCTGAGTTTCATGCACCTTTGTGGCCACTCCTCATATGTTTGATTATAATAAATATAATAATTGTACCTTATCAACTGCTCTTTTCATTTATAATATGTATTATTTGTTTATAATATGATAAATAATAATAATAAAAATAAATTAAATTAAAAATGTGTAAAAATGAAATGATAATTTTAAAACCTGGTACTATTGAAAATCCCAACCAAATTGGCGTCTATAACAACATGCATGTAGGTTTAAATTCACATTCATATTACGAACACGTACAGAGCACTGTCAATGAAGTCAACACGTGTTCAGGGCGAGAGAGTGGTGGTGTTTGTTAATATTATGCGGAGAAAGTCTTTTCGTTCATACCAATAGTAATTAAAAATGTTCACCTTTTTCACACAGAGATTAATCTATGTTTTAAATCAGCCATATTAAAGTAGTGAAAAAATAAAACTACCCGAAATAAAGAATTTTATAATTTCATAAGCAGGCAATAAAAATAAAAAGCAGAACAAAATATGGATATCTACCATACATGAAAGTGTATTTAAACCGTGGAACATAAACAAGAAAATTGGTCCATGGGAACAAGCCGTTTTTGGCAGTTATAATTTTTCAATTTTATGACCGCTCTATTTTTAAATTTTCTAAAGATGTGGAAAATTTCTAAACCAATATTCCTAAAAATCAATTTGTAGGTCATTCTACTTAAAATAAATCAAAAATACTGTGTTAAATTCATATGCTATACTGTTCGAATTAATTGGAACAAACATGTTTTCCTGGTCTGAGTTGACATGTGATTACCATGATGTCCCGAACCACCTAAAACCGGTTATATCTGCCTAGAGGCAGTGTGACGGATCGACCTCGACAGTAATTTACTCGTTTGACTGGTTTTAGTGTATCAGTAGTTCAGTTGTGAGACTTTCAGTGTGGCAGCTGGTGGTTATAATTTTGCGTTCCGTGTATCACGTGTTATTTCTACTTGTTCAAAGATGGATATTACTCCGAGGAAGCGTTCTAAAATAATCGCTCTTAATGAACACACTTCTATGACCATGAGATATATATCTACGGCTATTGGTGTGGGCAAATCAAGTGTTTCAAGAATTTTAAGAACATTTCAAGATTCCGGATCATTGTCTCCAAAAAAGAAAAGGAAAATGTGGGCGCAAACGGAAAACTGCTCCAAGAACTGAGAAAATTCTAATAAGAAATAGCAAAATAAATCCAAGAAAGACTAGCACAGACCTTCGAAGGGATTTATTGGATTATGGTGTTGAAGTGAGTACCTCAACTGTACGGAAAAGGCTTCTGGAAGTTGGTCG
>CABFVX010008233.1:0-25491 GCA_902151425.1 Timema shepardi | reverse complement strand
GATGTTGTTTATAGCTCCCTTTCTTTGAAGTCCTTCACTGAGAGCAGTTAGGTGAGTTATGATTTGGTTAGCGTCATTTTAAGTTTGATGCCCTGAATTAACCATGAAATCCCTCTTAAAATAGCGAACTTTAAAAAATGCCGAGGCTTGAGAGGGCTTGCACTCTAACCCCTCTTTATCACCATCATCCCCCTCCTCAACACACATTTATTTAAGACTACCTACATCACTGGTTTGACTTGTTAACCCCTCTCCCCAACCTTATTCTTCTACTGCTTTAAGTTGTACACATATATATTAATAATTACACTAATATGTTAAGAATAATAAAGGCATCATTTAAAGGAAATATACTGAAATTTGTGTGGAGGCTAAGTGTTAGACCATTGAGTCAAATATAAACTCGGTACACTCAGCCAGGATTAAAACTTTATTTTCCCCTTCACTGGCCAACTAGACTTGATGAGCTTGACATTTAGGCACCAATCCTTCTGATGTAGTGTTAAAAATCATGCTATAAATAACTACAGTAGGATTATGTTAGAAAACATTGATTAGAGAATTTTAAAAATGTTATGGTCAACATTGTTAACCTTTCATAGATCATTATTTTTAATTTTTTAAATATTGACATTATTTATGAAAAGGGACAGCTTCATATCACACGACTTGACCTATGAAAATTTCTTTAATCAATTTTGTAACTATTCAAAAAAGGTATTCCTATCTGATTCTAAGTTCCTACTACTTTCTTAAGCGACACCTACCTACACTAGAGATGTTGAATAAAAGATTTTCATTTTTTATTTATGAAAAAGATTTCAGCTATTTAAATAGAACAAATACAATATAAATAACCCAAGGTTAATTCTTCTAAGAATGCTAAAATCAAGAAATATCAATTGTGCTACAATAAAGTAATAAGTTCAGTTAATTTCTCACTCTCACACATCAACTATGGCACTTGTCTGTAGAATCTGTCACTAACATTGGGCTTCGGTTGACCGGATGTATTAATACTTAAATTTTATAAATAAACTAATAACAAATACATCCTCGTTCAATGGGTTTCAATGATTGTATCGAAAAATGTTATCTCTATTTGCCATTATTTTTTGGCCTTAGTATTTGTTAGCAATTATCATCCTTGACCCTGCTCTCTGCCCCAACACATAATTGATGACTGTATGTATATCTTTAATAGCCTCTAGGTACCACTTTCCCCTACCTAGCCCCTTCACCTATTTAGTGGACCTCAAACCACCATTGCAAAAAAAAAAGTAAATCTTTAGTCACATATTACAAGTCTTCATTGTGTCCTCATAGTGTCCCCATAGTTTTTATGCATTGTCATGACAAGAAGATTTATCTCTCCTTTACCCTTTTTATCCAGATATGCAGGGTGTCTGCTTACCGAGTCCGAAATGGACCAAGCGACCCACATCGTCCACGAAACCAACCTCGTCAACAAGGTAGGTCTAAGAATACTAGAATATCTATACTTGAGCCCATCTCAAGGTCGATTGACCGAGAAATTAGACACACAATAACTTTCAAACCCTAAAACACTGTTGCTCTTACCTGGAATGCTTTTGATACAAATATTAAAACTGCTGCAACAGTAAAATATTTTCAGTATAATCTTGCTCAAGGTCTGTGAGCAAAGCCTTGATCGTTGATATGAGGAGAAATCTAGAGACACAGTAAGTATTTGTGTGTGAAGTAAAATAATAATAATAATTATTATTATTTATTATGCTATTACCACCACCATATTAATAATGATAATTTATTATTATTATTATTATTATTATTATTATTATTGGTGTTGGTGGTGTTGGTGGAGTTGGTGGTGGTAACAGCATTGTTTTCTTTTTTAATTATTAATTGCTATATCCATCATGTTTAAATATAGCTTATAATGTGTTGTAACTGTCATGTGAAAGTGTGTGTGGAATGATTGTGGTTTTATGTTTTCTCTCTCTTCCTTAGTTTTAATTTCCTCATTAATTTTATTTTAATATGTTCTAAATTTACAATAACATATGGGTTCAATATATTTTTATTAATAATAATATTTGTTGTACAGGTATTATAAATTAGTTTTTAGTACATAAGTAGTAAATGTAGATTCTCTTTTACCAATGGGTTAATGGGAATGAAAAGGTGCTGGCCTTAACTTTGCCCAAATAAAGACGTTTTATTATTATTTTAATTATTATTAAAACACATTGAATTGGGATCTTCTGCACTCTCCCTTTGTCAACATTGAAGTTGAGATCAGTTTGTAGTATTTTTAATTTTATAATAGCTATTTTTCAATTTTGTTGCCTTTTTTAAATAAAACACTGGAAAATAGTTTCACTGGTCCCATTTCCACAGTTTTCAAAAATAAAATATAGAAAACTGCACCACAATGCATTGCCTGCTTTGAACTTCATTACCTACCTAAGTATATTCCATTCACCATAGGAATTGACTTCTGAAAGGCCTTTTTCCCTACCATAAATCTACTATATAGTAGGATATTGGTAGGAAAAAAGACCTTTCAGAGAGTAATTCCTACCGTGAATGGAATATAGGTTTTATTCCATGGGGTGATATGGCCGGAGTCTTTTTAAAATGTGTTGAGCATGTGTTGGTATTGAGCAATGAGCATATGTCATTTCCATAACAAGAGATAAAACCATTACATTCAAACATATCCAATTGAACCTTTTAGTATAAGTATGTGCTACTGCATTTTGTTCTATTCAAATTCTGATAAAGCTAGTTTATTGCGAGGCTTAAGTTCTACAAATAAATTTCCTAGCTTTGTTATCTGATCATGTTTCTTTAGTTGTCCTTTTAGTCAAATATTCATGCATTTGGTTTAGTGGTGCATTAGCATACACGAAAAGGCTAATCGATTTACCATTATATGTGTTTGGCTTTATTTTGGTATGCACACCGTGACATATTTTACCATTATGATGTTTGGCTCTTTTTGGTATGCATACTAAAAAGACTAATGCAATTTTCCGTCTTTGATTTGTTCATCTTTCTAAAGATATATCAAAGATCAGTTTTGTATTATCATAGGATAGATCTTGCTATCACCATCATCAGCATCATCATTATAATCATCACCATCACCATCAACTGTTTCCAGCCTGTGGTCGGGTGAGTTTAGTAAAATGTCTCTATCCTCCTCCATTCTTCCAACAATCCTCCTTTAATCTCTTCCATTCTTATCTTCTCACTTGAACACATTCTGCTATCAGCTCTTCCCATTTCTTTCTTGGCCTCCCCTGCAGTCTTTTTCCCCGCATACTTCTTTTCCAACATTTTCTATGGCATCCTCTTTTTTTCCATCCTCATTACATACCGATACCATCTTAGTCTCTCTTCCTCTCTTCCCCGGATAATTTCATTCCACTTTCCTAGTGTATCCTACACTCAATGTCCATGTTTATGCTGCATATGTGACAATAGGTACAAAGTACAATACTTCCTTACACGTCTTCAAGGGGACTTCTCTTCTCCGTAGTAGGTATTTTACGCACCTATAGAACAATTCTCCCAGCCGTCCTCTTCTCATTAAAACCTCTCTACTTACACCTTTCTCCTCAATCACTATTCCAAGATATTTTATGTTCTGTACTTATCTCTGGTCTACTCCATTCAACCTTATAGCTTTGGCCTTACCCTCTTCCTTGTCATTACCATCACTTCACACTTTGCCATGATAAATTTAATTCCACATTCTTTTAGTTCCTCATTCCATCCCTGTAGCTGTTCCTATAATTCTTCTTCCTTCTCCCCCCATACCCTCAAGTAATCAGCAAACATCGTGACTTTCATTCTTTCCTTCCCGAGTGTTTCTGCCACTTAGCTCATGACCATTTCCATTACCATTATAAATAGTAATTTTTCTCTCACATGTCCTAAAGGTATAAGTAAAAGTCTAACTTAAGTATCTAAGGTCAGTATATGTGCTTTAAATTATATATTCCCTTATTGATGAGTATGTGGACTAAATGTCAGTCTTGTCTACATTGGTCTAACTGTAACTTTAAGGTCAGGATTCAAATCCTGGCTGCATTTACTGAGGGTGGTTTATTTGTAAAGTTTTTTCCACTCTCCTTCTATGCGAATATGGGTGCATTCTCTCTAAATTATAGCATTTCATACCTAACGCAAGAGTATAGTTTAAATATGTATGACAAGGACAGGAAGAGCGAAGCAATGTCAAAAAAAAAAAGGAATATAATGTACTGTCATTTTTTAATAATAAGGCAGCTAGAAAAACTATTAGATTTTCTATCATGTTTTCATACATCAATTCATGTTATCTTCAACTGTCATTTGATATTATTTTATTTTCAATATCTATAAAATAATATTAATGAAATATTAAAACTTTATTTATTTTTGCCATAGAAAAAAGTTTACATTTTCTATGAAAATTTGAATGTAAGTGATAATGATCAACCAATTTTTAGAAACTCCATTTTTCATTGAAACCTTATGGGAGTTTAAAACAAAAAAAATTGACTAAATCCTGGTCCATCACGGTAACTTCTATCCATCCATCCATCCATTCAATCCAGTCAGTTACTGGTTTGCTCAGAAGGACCTTGATCTCTTGATTAATCTTTCCTGTGAACTCAACTTAAGCTTTGAGAGCTTCTATCTTTGTGCAAGTTGGTTGATTAGTCTGACAGAAGAGGGGGTGGAGACATTGTTAAACATTGTTTGGCTTACGCTACCTGTGTCGGGATTTATTAACAGTATTATTAGGCTTAGTGTAAAGGAAGAAAAGGGTTGGACATTTTGAAACCATCAAAGCTGTGATATTTCAAATAAACCCTATTAAAAGCAATTTAGCTAGATAGGATTTGTATCAACTTATCTATTTAACTGACGCAAATGTTTTTGCTTGTCTACTTATGTGCAGGGGTTGGACTTTGATGATATACAAATTTGCAAAATATAATATAAAAATATGAACAAAAACTCATGATGAATGCACACGACTAAATAAAATATGGAGTTTAAAAATCAAAACCAACAAAATATGCATGGAATGAATTCCTTTAACAACTAAACTCTTGCATTCTGCCAAATAAAATATTTATTTACAAATATCTGCTTAATGAAAAAAGTTATCCCTTCCCAACATAGCCCTTTCCAGCTTAATTGCTTTGTCTCACCAGCACTGTGTATTTTCCAACCATTCAGCTAATGTATATACAAAGCTCATTGCCTACATTTTCTTCTACTTCCTACATCGTGTATTAAAAAAAGGTATGTTTGAATATGTAAAAAGAAAATATACTAAAACATATTTACAAAACATAAATGCCTAAAATGACTAAAAAATTATGCAAACAAAGAAAATATGACCTATGAATCCAAAATGACAAAAAATTATCAAAAAATGAGCTATAAAAAGTGTTCACAAGCAGGGGATCATGAATAAAATTCATGTACATAAGAACATTGTTTGTGATATACCAAAATAATGATTACATGCTGTAAAAATCCAGGTCCTGCTTTTGAGTGTGAACCGTTACGCCTAACTAGGAGTGTTCAAATACAAAAAAAAACCTAATAATAAATATAAGTTAGCAAAAAGTTAGAGTGTGCTGAGTGAGTAAAAAGAGCAAAGAAAAACTGGGCAAAACCTAACTGAAGCCCAGCACACGCAAAAAGAACTATTGCGGGACTTGTCCCCACGCTCACCCTCAATAATATAAGTCATTAATCAAGAACGTGACTACACCTCTGGTTTGATTATTAGAGTTAAGCTGAAACAACAATAAATGACTCTTGACAATAACCTTAGCATAAATGTCAATGTTCAACATAACAATATAAAGTTATTTCCTGCCAGTCATCTTTCATCTATCCGTCCCATAAATAGGGAAAATATACAAAATCCCAAAATTACAGAAAGCTAAAGTTGACGTTAGTCAGATAAACCAATATTAGCTCGCCAACACTTAACAAATATCTACCCATCACTTAGTCGTTATGGCGGTTATCATTCACCTCTTACACGCACTGATGGCGCCTAGTACTCTAATTTCATGAGAGAACGATTAAAGTTAAATATGAACAGAGCGATTCAATATACGGAATATAATGACATTTTATTTCAATAAGCAAAAGACAAAACCTAACATCTAACACGGAGTAATATAAACTACATTTGATAGACAAATGCTTCCCAGTAAGAGAGTAAAGCTTAAGTCCTTTATACTCAGAGAAAACATTTAGTACTCAAAAAATATTTATATCACCAGATATTCTACTTTTGCCCAACTCCTAAACTTAATACTCAACATAAATATCATGGGCAAAGTTTAAAGTTAAAGCCTATCAATATTAAAAATAATTACAAGTGAGGAAGATATATTATTGAAACGATATCATGTTTCCTTTTTTGTTAAAAGTTTGTTAATATCAGAAATAAACACAAGTCCAAAAGATATCTTATTGAAAAATACATCATATTTCAGTTTAGTTAAAAGTTCAAAGCTTAAGTCCACAATACTTGACATCAATTATACGTGCAAAGTTTAAAGTTAGAGTTTTTTGAAGATTTGAAATAATTATTATAATTATTAAGAGCCGAACGTGAATTTTGAACAATAAAAATAATGCCGAAAAGGAATTTATCTTAGATGGTTAATATCCGAAGCCGTAGCTAGTACAAGCTACTTCCAAAGTCAGTCCCAGAGTGGCACTTAACCCACACTTTTATACAGAAAGTACAGTTCACATCACACGGAACGAAGCGAAGACAAGGGGGAGGGGGGCAACCAAAGAATATAATGAGGCGTGGAATGTTCTACGAGCGTCTAGATGGCAGACTTGGGCACAGGTGAAGTGTTTCTTCTTCATAACTTCAGATCTTTGGGTCGGAGAAGCCATTGCTGGGCGTATGAATAGGCGCGGTCCTCAGTATACCGGGATTAGTCGTCTGGTTCGGGTGTGAGTTTTTCGATAGGCCGTTCGTGCGTGTAGTCGTGT
This sequence comes from Timema shepardi, assembly GCA_902151425.1. NCBI lineage: Eukaryota > Metazoa > Arthropoda > Insecta > Phasmatodea > Timematidae > Timema > Timema shepardi. Next base: position 18,471 of record CABFVX010008233.1, on the reverse strand, counting down.
AGCCAGGCCTGCCGCAGATGGGGTATAATTGGTAAGTTGATTGTTTTTGTTTGGTTGCGGGTAGCTTGTGGCTAACAATGCTACAAGTGCTGCCATTGTTTTAGCCATCTTCATACACTTTTTTTTGCCAAGATACATAATTTTTTAACTTTGTAAACATGAATTGAAGTAATATTATCTTTTACCTGGATAGGTGGGCACACAGGCCTAGACATCTATTCATCCGGTTTGGTTTATGGTTAATTAAAAGGCAGGGTCTCGAATTCTGGCGGGAGGGGGGAGGGGGGGGGTGCTTTGATAACGGCTTTTCCTAAATGGGTTCCAATCTCCCTCCAAAAAATTCCTGGTACATTTAATCTAAATATTACCTTACCTGTCTTCATCCTATCAATTTAATTTAATGTCCAAATTTTTGGTTTAAACAAAATGGCATACAAGTAGGTAGTTTGTTATTAAAACCTTTTGTTTTTTCTAGTCAACAATTAATTTATCTACCTAGTGTCAACCATGAATAAAAACCAAATCTTGTAAAGTATTTTTTATATTAGTTGTGAACTAATAAAGAATCGATAGATTTATTTATAAAGTTAATTTTTTTCCACCACATCTTAGTGCTCGCTTTGTATTTTTAAGCTTCTGGGATAAAAACCTGATAAACAGAATTTTAGAGAAAATATACCCACATTCTCATGGAGGGAGAGTGTGCAATCACTTAGGGAAAAAACCTCAATCCACCTGGATTTGATTTGAGCCTCGAGCTTCCTGTCAACGGCAATCCAGTTTTACATGTGAGTGATGCATTTAAGTACACAACCTCCATCATTGCAGATTTAATGGAGTGATAATATTTACTTGTCTACATGATTAGGTAAAAGAATGATGTCATTTGTACCCTAGGACCGTGGTTTTCATTTTTTTTTTCTAACCAACCCACTCGTAAAGAATCATCTCAGGTATCCTGGGAGATTATTTTGTTTAGTAAACATACAAATACATTAATTAAAACCCTTCACCCTTTTCCCTAGTGAAATTAATTAAGTTGTTAAACTAATTACTTAGAGTAATATAAATGTATGTGCTTTTTAACTAACCACTTCTTAAAGTATTAATATATAATACTTTCATCAGATTAAACATTCAATACTGATAATTTAACTAAGTGAAAACATTTACAAACTTAACATGCTACTTGGGTAAAATTTATTTGAAGCGTGGACATAGAAATATAGTTCACATAATGAGAATGCAAAATTCCTTTTTGAATCAAAATACTTAACGAATTAGAGCCCTGGCCCTGTTTTCAAGAACACAATTTAGATGAGGATAACTATAAAAAATGATTGTCATTACTAAATTATTTTCCTGTACTCCAGGGCATATGGATGCCACAGATTGACAACCACTTTAGGGCTACATAAGAGTATAGATCATGCTTGTTATTTGTGTATACAGGTGTCAGATGTATCCTGGCCTAAAGGGGCCCGCCACGTGCAGCTGGACTGGCTGTGGGACAGTATAAAACTGCAGCGTCTTCAAGACCCCAACAAGTACTCTGTGGCACTATCTGCCACATGAAAAATTAAACATATATATGTGAGTTTTAATATAATATCTAAATGGGCCTGGGTTTGATTACTGATGCTTTATAAATGTTTTTCTTTCTTCCTTTTTTAAATTTGATTCCATATTAACTTTACTAGTTACCTGCCAATTTAAGGTGGGATGGAAGAGAATGCGAGTTAAGTTTAGTATTTTCATAGTTTTTTTTAACAAAATACTATTTATGTTTGGAAAGTAAGGGCCAATCAATCTTGGCGGTTGTATTGCGGGTGTGGCCATGTTGTTGCATGCACAGGATGATAGGTGTCACATCATAATGAATTCCTTTAAGTTTTCAGAGCTCTTTGATTATTTACAGTTGTGTAAGAGTGCTTTAAAATAAACACTAATATAAATAATCTTACCGCATGTAAAGTCAATTTTGTGATAAAGTGTCTTCACACAAAAACTGCAGCTGAAACTAATTGCCAGGCTTATAAAGTTTATGTCCTTACTATAATGAGTGAAGGTAAGTTTATGAAATAATTTACTGGGTTAAAAGATGGCCAAACAAATGTCCACGAAAGAAACATATAGCCTTTAAAACAGGTGCTTCACGCTTTCTAACTTTCATCGTATTTTATGCAAATCTTGCATATTCTTCTGTATGATAACATTACTGAGAAGGTTCAGTATCTTGAGAAGTTTTTGCTTAATGGGTGCCAAAGATGTTGACAGACATTCATTGCATGCAACAAATGGCATTAGCTCTGATATTCCTTGAATGTTACGCAATTGATGGTGTCAAGTTCTTTAACCACATTGTAACTAAGATTAAACCTGTAATTCACACGTTAGTGTCTAAACAAAGCATCAGTCCAGTGCAAGCTTCTATGACATGGCTAACGCCACGCTACGGCCGATATCTGAATCATTGCAGTAACTATGTGAAAAAATAACCTAGGTTCATATATTAATTTTAGCATTAATACATAGTTGAAATTTTTTCTTTTTAGTTTTTAATGGCCAGTCTGCCCTTTCTTTTCAAACACCCCTCGTACTATCTTGCACAAAATATTTAGTAGATACCTTTAGTCTATTTTAAAAAAAAATATAATGGTCTCAAAGGTTGTTAATTATTTGTCATTGGCACCACATAATTGGTTCAGGACCTCTAATTTTGAAAATTGCAAGTATCTAGAGGATTTCTCGCATCTCACACACAATCTTGCAAAGACTTACTTTTTAAATGCCTGAATTGTGAAAACTGAAGTCACATTAGTGGTCTCAGGTGCAGTCACCTAAAAGAATATTTTACTTATTTATAGGTTTGTCTTCATCCACACATAATGATTCCTGGGTCTATGGCAGGGTGTGTTCTATAGATTGTTCTTTCTTATATTAATCTAGTTTGTAAGTTATGTTCTAATTGTTTTGTCTTCTTAGAAAGTACACATTTAAACATCTATTATTATTTCTTACTATTTTTCCACTATTTGCTGGGAGAGAGAGTGGTAAACCAAAGTATGGAAAATTGATACAAGTATACCAAGCTGGGAATGAATCCTTGCTTCTTCAGTCAATGTATTTGCAGAGGTCTACTTATTTATTTTTTGTTGTATCTCTAGCATGTTTTATTATTAATGCATTTTATATGCTTTGGAAATTATTTTAAACTTTGTGGCTTAATAAACTCTTAAGTTTAAGATGAGATTTTAAATAAATCTTTATTAAAAAACCTTTTTATCAAAAATACACATACATTTCCCATACTAAACTTGAGTTAAGGGAGTGGATAGTACTCCAGACTTTGAAACAGGTCATTCAGGTACAACACGTATCACTGGTCATATATTGTAATGGGTCTCTCTCTTGTTGGACCGCATTGCCAGTTACAGGGTGATCAGGGTTTTAATCCCAGTTGGATGTACTTAGGGTGCTTTTTCCTTAATTATTTCCCACTCTCCCTCCATGCAAAGCAAATAAGTATATTTCCTCTTAAATTCTACCTTCGTCATCCCTATTCCATTAATGTAATGAATGTATGCATGTACCTCAAAAGAGTGAAAAAAACCCAAGTTATATTCCTAAGAAATAGCTGGTATACTTTGTTTAAAATTTGCCATGCCCTCATCATTTTTTTTTTAGTTAAATTAAGTCACTGATAACCAGAGCTACAATATAGCATAATTAAAATATCGCAGAAGTTTTGCTTGGCTACATTGGTTTTCTTATTTTATTTTTTGCACCACTTTTTACTCCACACTCAAGCTATCTGGATATTTGTACTCATGGAGTAGGGCAGTAAATGAAAAAGAGGCAATGTACTCACATTTATGTGGAGGGTGAGTAGAAATTGATTTAGGAAAAATAGCCTTTATTAACTCTGCCGGGATTGAAATATTGAGTTCCCTGCCATCGACAAACCAGACTATGTAAGGTTGTGTATTGTAGTCTAAATTATTGAATAAAAGTTCTCACTTTTCTAAATAATGCACCTCTGATTAATTATTTTCTTAAGTCTGTTTTAAAAAGTTCAAAACACTGGGCTTTCCTGAAGTGTATTAAAATAATAATTGTATAGTTCACTATTTATTTATTTTGTTATTTTCTATAGTTATCTGTTCTTGTTTATTTTGGTATTTTTACAGGTTCATCTCCATCATTAATGGTTTGGATCCCAGTGTTGAGACACATCTGAAAACCAGGAAAAAATGTACCAAAAACTTTTAAAAATGCAGGAATCTTAGGGAATATGAGACATTAAACTTTACCTACCTTACTTTACTTTATATAATAGTATTGTTTTGGTAAATAAGATAAAGTTAACCGAAGAACTGAGTATGTTGTCATATCCCTCTTCCTGAAACATTTGGTTTTGTAACGATTGGATATATTTCCCCATAACATTTAAATCAACCAGTTTTAAACATCACCACATGGTCCTCTTTACTTACTTTTATGAAAAACGAAATTTCCTTCCTATTTACATCATTATTAATTGAATAATAAAATAAAATCATTTCTGGGAATTTCATAGTAAGAAGATAATGGCAATCCTTTTTTATAACAAAATTAGTCTCTTGTACTTGACATTCATTTCATATTCAATTAATCAAACAACAGAAAAAAATACTTAATTTATTTTAAATAAAACCCTTTGTTCACTATGCTCTATAAACATAACTGAAAAGGGTTTCTTTTTTTAAGTTGTAGGCATTAATTTAATTTATCTACAGTGTTAAAATATTAGAAATTAGGGTGTGCAAAGTTCACTTTTTCAATTCGAAACAAAGTCGAATAAATTAATATGAGATATTCCTGAAGTCAGTCAAAGTTTGACCATTTATTGAAAATGTTTAATGAAACATACTATATTTGACATAACTACATAAATTTAGTTAATAAATATTATTTAGAAAATGCGATGTTTTAAACATTTAATACAATGATAATTTAACATTTGTTAATTCAAAATATTGGATGATGCGAAGCCACCATGATTCCCCATGAAATTTCTATTTAAATCATTCGTTAAAAAAATGAATTTCAAAAGGAAATATTTGGATCCTTTGAGGCCCTCCAACCATTAAGGGCGATCTCACCATAAGTGGGATCTGAGAAAATCATATTTAAAAATGTGAGATACTGCAGAGTATGAAGGGTTAACTCACCATCACTGGTTGTAAATTGTACTTATGTTGAAATATTTTAGTGTTCATTATTTTTATTACTACCTATTATTTCTTGTGCATATGAATATTTAATGACATATTACAGTATTTGCAATTGTTATTTCAAGTAGCTGTAGTTATTTTCTTAAATGCTTAGAACAAAAATTGCATTTTAAACTATGATCTCATAACCATATTCCTTTATGTGTGAAGATCATTTATTTGTTAATGGACACCATTGAAGTGTCAAGAATTTTATATATATTATTTTTGAATTTCTGAAATTATTTGTGGATTTACTGTTATTTGTTAATCATTAGAAATAACTGTTAACATAAAGGTAGTTCCAGCGCATCCCTCCACCCCTTTAACAGCTTTAAGGACAGATCTGTGTCGAGTTTGCCCCTTGTACTTTGAAGGATATCACACTTAAGAAATCCAGCTACAAGCACGTATATTTGATTTCATTGCAGTTGTCAGAATACTAAGGGTGAACTTGCAACAAATCACACACCACTGTACCCACCCAAACCAAGTGTATAGAAACTGGGGTGAAAAAAAAAATTGTCGAGTTCGCCATTACTACTCGGAGTGCCTTATTTGAGAAGCCTATACATTGTTAGTATTTTCAAGTTTGTACTTATTGCATGATTTTTTTTATTACACCACCCCATATGTCGTGACTGTCAATTAAAGTTGGAGTTAGCCTATTGACACATAGTAAATAAAAAGGCTAGGAATTATGTACTGGAGGTGAGTGGGTTTCCTTGCATAGGGGATGTATTGGCTCGGCTTTCATCACTTCCGATTTAAGTCTGCAATTTTCATATACTAATTTTTTCCAAATTTTATATTTTGTGTTTGAATTTTTCTTGTTTTTTTTATGTATATATTTATTTGGTATGTAGGTTTTATATAACATAAATAGAATGTGTATACTTAAATTTAGCATAGTTTTAGGTTATTTACTTATTGTGTACTCATGAAAATGTTTAATTCGAATTGTGGATATTTTGATTCTTTTTTTAGATAAATAAATATTTTAAATTTTACAAATGTGAACACTAATTTATGATGGAAATAGCATACGTTAATGTGTGTTATAGCTTTAAAAAATTGTTTTTTTGGGAAACTTCGTAATTTTTGAAGCTTTGCACACCCTTGTTAGAAATATTTTATGAATATGTCATAAAATAATTACTATTCTTTATGATTATGTCTTATATATTTCATGTATTAACTACAGCCAGATTCAGATAGGAAATAAAGTTTTTGGTAAATACAAAAGTTACTGAAACAATTTTCAAATAAGAGTAATAATAATAATAGTTCAGGCCATGTGTTGTACAGCTGTCAATTTTTATTAATAATATCAATAAATAAAATCACTATACAAGTAATAGAAAAAAATCCTATCAATGCTGACTAAAAAAGTTCTCTACCTTTATTTCCGCCAGAATCTTACTACATAATGTTTAATTGTGTAGTGATTGAATCTCAGTATCCAGTTATTTATTTTTTTGACTAAGTTTAGGGGAATAGTATTAGTAATGCTACATTTAACTGCTGAAAACCTATTCATTTATATTGAGTGGTTTAGGGAGTATTAATGAATGATACTATGTACATTTACATAATCTTATGTTTACAAATGTGAGGGAATAAATTTTGTGACATTTGCATAGCTGCTCATTTTTATGTACAACTTTTTGATAGCTCAAGAAACATTAAAAAAAATAGATTTTCATGGGAAAATTATGTTTGCTTTTTATTTAATATTGATATAATATATTTGCACCAAAAGTACTATTTCAAATAACTTATCAGCTATGGTATGTTTTGTTACATCATAAATAGTATTTATGTGTTAAAAATACTAAAAATAACAGCTTAGTGATTGAATTTAAAACTGGGAAAAACATTGTAAACTACATTTGACATATTCTTCAGCAACACAAAAGTACTACATAGTTATTTGGTGTACTGTACCATTTTTGATTCAAATTAACAAAAGTTTAACTCCAAGAATAAATTGTTTGAAATAATTCAAGAAGTAGTAATCAAAATATTGTGATACACAAAACATCAGTTTTGAAGAGTATTAGTTACAACTATGTTCCATCTCATGCAACATTTGTATAAAGTAGGTACTAAAACCATTCAATAAAACAATGGTTGCTACTAGTACTGGGCCGATGCCGATAACCGATCCAATTTATCAGCCGATATTGGCAAAATCAGCCATGGATATTCGGTATTTTATCATGCAGATATGTTACACTGATAATTTAAAATCTATGGATATGTTTTAAATTCTCAAGTCATGAAAATATAATTCATAGTTCAAACAAAATTATTTAAATACAGTCTCTTGCATGTAAACATAAATTCTTTAACTCTGCATTAGATATTCTATTGTATAATAAACAGCATAATAAAACATTCAATTTTATTTACCTATAGGCATATTTCAAATTATGAAATGATTGATAAACATATTAGAGACAAGGATTTCCTCAAGTAACAAAGTTAAACACTATCAAAATCAATATTAGGTAGGCCATTATGAGTTTATTTGTTGTGGATTTATAAAAAATTAAAACTACATATTATGGTTCGTGGACTGCATGCTGATTAGTGATTAATGAACGCTCCAAGATCCGCTTGATCGGCTGCTCACTGGGCACTCCCTAGGATTCAAGCGTAAAGGCACATCATGGGTTCATATATTATAATGAAACTTCATGGGAGAAAGTGAGCTTGAACTGTCAATTCTACCACTACTATTATGATCATCAATGAAATGGAATGTTCAATCACAAGAATTGACATTCTTAAGTGACCTATAAAACATATAATAATAATGCCACCAGAAGGTTCGGCCTCTCCCGGTCAGTGATATATTGGTTAGATTCCCCATAGACTTTGTAGTACTCTGTTTCCTCTCACCATTCCTCCCCCTTGCCATGTCTTCTGGCTTCCAGTTTAATGACCTCTCATATCATGCCTACAACTGGTATTACTGTACTTGGTTTTACCCAAAGTTAAAGGCAGCATCCAACCTGTTCCTAAGCTGAATTTTTTTTTTTTTGTATGTGAGAATTTGCCCACCTAATGTCAGATGAAAGTCCTGCAAGTGCCAGCGGAATATATAAGAATGGTAACATTTTATGTTTTTTAATGTTAGTGCAGCGTGGGAAGAGGGATAAGGTTTTTTTTATTTAGCACTGTGTCTTACTACCTGCCCGGGCTATACACTTAAGTAATAGTTACGCTAATGGGTTAGGAATTGGGAAGGTTAAATTTAAAGGAAGTGAACCCAAATTTGCGAGAAGGGAGAGTAGAAAACCATTTAGGAAAAACCGCTCTCAGTTCACCCGACCAATATTCGAACCTTGATCTCCCTGTCATTAGCAGTCTAGCTCAACACGAATAGTGCTATAGTCAACTACACCACCGAGGTGAGTAAGAAAGATAAGAGAGTGTAGGATGAAAATGGAAAGGGGTGGTCACATCTAGGAAGGGAGTGTAGAGGAGTGTTTGAGAGCTTTAACTGGTACAATCTCTGCTAGTGATGGGGGTCGCACTCCATTATGGTAATATTGTTATAATAGGATGGCTACTCGCTTCACTGGTCGTGTGGTCTAGTGCGTCACTCTCATGCTATACTAGACTGCTGAAGATGAGTAGATCGGGGTTCAATCTCGGTCGGGTTCACTGAGGCCATGGGCGATTTATCCTAAATGATTTTACACTCCCCCTCAACGCAAATTCGGGCGTACTCACTTTAAAATTAAACTTTTCCAATCCCTAACACATTAGTGTAATTAGTACATAGGGGAATAACCTGAATGAGTGGTAAGACATGATACTAAATAATAAATAATAGTGCAGCTAATTATGAATTGCTATTGCGCTCTCCTCATAGAGATGTTTCATAACAAGATGCCCATGAATAGGCTTCATAATGATGTATTGATCTGACCTAACAAGCAATTTTGCTCAATTCTCCTCGTTTGGGAATGTTTATCTTTTGATAATGATAGCATTGTATTGAGGCATGTGTCTAGGATTTACTTTGGGAAGAGGCAATCAAGATGGGCTACAGTATTCACACAACAGACAGATTTGAGATGAAACTTTTTTTTTAAATTCTCAAACTACTTCTTGAATTGAATTAAGCAATCAAAGATCTCAAATTTTAAAATTTACACTTCAGTTTAATTGATTCATAGGACACCTGCACCAGTGGACACATGGTTTAAGTGTTGAGCACATTTAGGGAGGTTTGTCAGTGATGGGCTGGTTGGGGTTTGACTCCCAGCTAGGTGTAATTTTTCTAAACTGTAAACCATCCTCCCTCCACACAAATGTATGTAGGTCCAGGATCATATGATCATTCACTTAGTAGTATCGAAAGAGAGATGGAGAAATTAGTGTTGGAGCATCAAAGAAGCCATCTTAATTTATGAGTGAAGAATGTCCCTGAGCATGGGACGAATCCTGGATAGCTCAGTGGTAGAGCATGTATTGGTGTGCTAAGGAAAAGGTCCCAGGCTCTATTCCTGTGTCCAGGTATCATTTCTCAACTGATTTAATCGTGTTTGTACTTGTTTGTATTTATTATAAGCCTGAAGTCTAAGGAAGTGTTGTACAGGGTGTACTTTGTACCTCTTGTTGCATATGCAGCAGAAATATGGACAACGAATGTAAGAGAGACTAAGAAATTGTAGGCCATGGGAATGAAGTTATCCGGGAAAGAGTAGGGGTTACAGGGAGTACATGAGATAGTAGAGGAAGTTAGACTGAGACGGTATGGTCATGTAAAGAGGATGGAAAAAGAGAGGACGCCAAAGATACTGTTGGAAAAAGACCGCAAGGTAGGCATAATGGATTGGTCTCTTAATAGATGTAAATATAAAATAAAATTTGTTCAAGGTGCAGACCTTCATCCGTGTTGGAGTGCTAATTTGTAGGGCTGTCAAACTTGATCCCTTGATACATAGATACCCTCGATTCTTAGCTTTCAATAAAACTGGCAACTAAACAAAACAGCAACATTCAGAATGGGTAATAATATTTTAGTTGCTGTTTCACTTAAATGCATGCAAATTGTAAATATACTGTATTGGCCTGAATATAGTACGACCCCGAATTTAATACGACCTTAACATTGTGAGGTATTCTACATGAAAAATAAATGGTCTCAATTATAATATTACCTGACAATATGACAGTAACAAGAGGTAAAAAAAATTATCAACTTTGACAAACTTTTTTTTTAATGTAAAAATATAATAGACTTGGGTTCTCAACAACTGTTTATTTTACTCTTTTTTATTATTTATTTACAAATGTTTGATTCAATGAGGCCTTATCTATAGGTAATAATACATGTTTACTTTAATGTAATTCTTAATTATTTTATTATTTTGATTATATGACTTAATACTTGGTACAATTGGAATTTTGTTGTTGTTAAAATTTAAAAGAAAATTACTACTATGAACAATATTTAGTTTTTTGGTATGTTATCAAGTTGAATACCTACTTATTTTTTATATGAGGTTGGATGCTTGGAAAAATAAAGAAAAAAATGTTCAAAAATAGAAATCGAGAATAGAAAAATCGAGGTTGAACTTAAGAGTTGGAATCGAAACAGGTATCGTGACATCTCTGCTAATTTGTGATGGCAGAATGTTCCAGGATCTATGTTGCTGATAACAAAACGTATTCTTCTTACAAAACCAATAGTGGGGTCAAAACTCTTTACTAGGACTGAGTGGATCAGATTTCAACACCAAATGATTACACTTATAACGATAATTTAGTTTTTACAAACTCTTTTGTACCACAGAACTATTTGAAACATTTGCATATCCTTGATGGCACATATTATGTTCTAGATAGATTGTGTGTTCTATCAAGATATATAGGCCTACATAACTGTGCATTATTAGTAACATTTGAGGTGCAAAAAAATTAAATTTCACTTAAATCATTGTTTTGTAAGTTATATTATCGAGTATAAACTCGCAAATTCAAGCCATTTTTTCTTCCAAAGAAATTTCCCAACTTAAACAAGGAGTAGCAGATTGACTTTATAAACTCTGGATTGAAAAAAAAATGTGTTAGTGTGCGAGGGAGTAGATTTGACTAACTCATTGATTAAGTTGAAAATAGTTAAGAGACAGAGAAATTAAATTATAATTGATAAAACTTTTTTTTTTTTAAAGTTATATTCATATTTTTTTTTTAAGAATTTCTTCAAAATAATGTCTTCAATTCATCATCGTTGATCTGGCGTATTCGATGGCAAGATCTGACTAATGGTAAAATGGTTACTTTCATTGTTGAAACATACAGATATATTAATAAAATGATGGTCATAACTGTGCATATGTGTTGATCTGTTTTTTCTATAAAGAGGGTACTCTTAACTGAGAGACCTCAAAAATAACTATATGAGGGGCTATTTTAAGACCTTAGGCCCTGGGTACTTTTATTTATATAAGTCTGTGAGTCTGATATTTTTACTAATTTTTTTCTAATTTCATCGTTTGCATGCACAAAAAACAATTTATGAATCTTGAAAATACTCTCAAATGTTAATGTATATTAAACGCCTCTGAACCTCTGCTGACACTAAATACTAGTTCTGCCAGTGGTTCACGATATGTGCAATGCAATTACTCATAAACTTGTATGCGTAACAACATAACCCTGGAAATAATTTCAAATAATCTTTTCTAAAATCGTTTTCCTGTGAAATAAAATGACGATGCCACAGTATCATACATACTGTAATATTTGTTGGACAAGACATTGTTGCATGTGAAAGAAAGTAAGGTAAAAATGATGCTGACAACTGAAGAACTCTCAATAGAACAGAGTACTAGGGTGTTATTATTATTTGGTGTTCTGTCTTATGACAGGTCCATTCCTTTTGTCAGTAAGCTTAGACTGCCTTGCACCCTGTCATCTAGTATTTGAATCCTCCTCTTCCTAAGCTCCTCTTTACCTCAACCTTTCCTTCTATGACATTGTGCAGAAGACATTTCATCCTAAGGATGTGTATGATCCAGTTTGCTCTGCACCAAAGAATCAAAGCCAAAATGGTTCTCTTCTCAACAGTGTAGTTTTATTATTATTAAAATTATTATTAGCACCGCGTCTTACTACTCGTTTGGGTTGTACACACTTATGCTAATGTGTAATGGTAGGGTGATTGTGAGATGAAATGGAGGACCTACAGTGTAACATGGAATCCGAACCACGGTGAAGGACTGGCATTCCCCACATTCACAAGATGTCTTGTCAGAGGTGAAGGAAGGGTTTGGTAATCAGATAAATCTGTGCCGGAATCGAGGATTGAACCCTGGACCCCAGCACAGAAGTCTGACACCTTACCCCTAGACCGCCAGGTCACCAACAGTGTAGTTATATTACACTGAAAGTATCTTCTAGACCAGCCGTGAGCAAACTGCGGCCCTCAATGTCAATTTGTGCAGCCTTCACACAAATTTAAAGCTTTCATGATTTTACTAACGAAAATAACAAAATAAATACATAATCAGTGGATGTTGTTGAACATGTGAACAATTAATGATAAGGCTTGTTTATAATGTGACATGTTTACAAGCATAAGCTTGTGTGTATGGAATTTATGGTAGTTATATGACTAATAATTGAATTTTTTTTAAAAACACAGTTAAGTATATAGTTAATTTAGATTTTTATCACATTTGGCCGGGGAGAAAAGTTAGCCCACCTCTATATTATACCCTCATTAATGTTTCTATTATTATATAAATGAGGCTGTTGAGAAACATGACGACTTAAATGATTTGTGTTTGTCATCCAAATATCAAAATAAATATTTAGAATTACATTTTTTCTAATGATTTTTTTCATGTGAAGAATTGTGGGCCATAAAAGGTTTGTAGGCCCTATGAACTATGCCTAGTCAACCTAATTAATAAAGTGGCCCTAAATAAGTAACCTCTGGTTAATCTTTAGTATTCAAACTATATGTTTTTACAGCTAGATTATACAAGATGTTATACAATTGTTTAACTGAGATATTAAAAACCTCTAAACAACAATAACAAATTTCTCATTTAAAAAATAACAAGTTTAATAAATAAAAAATATGTTTGTATTTTTATTATAGACTTCAGAAATATTAGTTTGTAGTTAAAATATATCTAATTTTTTTTAAGTTGAAATAATTTGACTGTTTTAAAATGAATGTATTTACTGGATGAACACATACTCATTTTTTCTACTATAAAAACAAACATGCATATTCATACTTGATGAATTTAAAATAAGTACATAAATAAAATATATAATATAAAATGAATTGTTATGATATATATGTATTAATATATATTTACAATAATGACTGGGCAAAATAAATACATTGAAAATAAATTAGTGGTATCTTTTAAAATAAATTTATTGGTTTATTAATGTACATTAAATTAATCAGTATCATATTTTATTGAACCATGTTTGATGTTAATAAAGAATACTAAAAAATAAATAAATATTAATAAAACAAATTATAAAATTTAAAGTTTTTGAAAAAAGTCTTCAGTAAACTATTGTGAATATATCTCTTCAACCCTATGTCACGCTTCAAGTTGGCTGTTTGAACCAAACTGATATTTCAGTTTTCATCGACAATGTTTTAATGACTAAGTCATTTGTTGACCCACCAAGTCTCCTTCCCAATTACGACACACCCACACCCACACACACACACACACACACACACTCTCTTGTTCTCGCTCTCTCTGCTGCTCATGTTATCTAAAGCGTCAATAGCTACAAACAAATTGTAGTTTAAAAAAATCACCAGATATTCAAAGCAAATTATCCTTTTACTCTAATACAGGGCCATTCAATTGGCGGCCCGTGGGCCACAGATTGACCCACAGATTGAAAGTCTAACTACTGTATCACTGGAGATGCGTCCTAAATTTCATATGGTATGTAGAGGTGCCTGACCTTGAACGTCCAGTGAGATCTTCAGTCTCTTATCAGTGGTGGGGGAAGCTTGTTACTTGGTCCTTTGCACTACCAACATCGTGTGTTGTTTACAAGGGAGTGTGAGCTTAGCCTCCAGTGGTGTGCGTCCCCCACTCTAGACCCAGTATTTCTCCCTCCAAACACCACCACATAACAGCTGAGCTGTATAACATATTCTTGCTTTTGACCTTGAACACTGCAGGCAGGTGGCTGGGAAACAGGGTGACTGAGAGTGGCTCACACCTCCTCTCCCCTTCACCCAACAGCATCCGATGTCTCACCAGTTGATATTTACCTGGCTTATTGTTTGTGTGTTATTTGTAGTATCAGCCGAGTGCTTTGCTTGTAATTAGTCTTAGTGTAAGTTTTATGTCTCCAAATTGCTCTGACAACGTATGAACTCAATTTTACCAAGTTGTTAAGCGACCAAAAGTGTCATTTATTCAATTAAGGGTTTATATTTTAGTAATGGTTATTTAGGTTTAAATGATTTTGACATGATATACTTTTTCATATTTACTAGGCCAAGTCATATTCTAACTTTTAATTTTTTTTTTAAATTTCACCTAAATATATCAATATTATATATAATATCAAATTATGTTTCACTTCTCCCCCCTCCCCCCCCTCCCGCCTTTTAAAAACAAACGTGTAACTTGATCTAATAATTTTCCAAATTACTACCAGATTGAATTAAATTTATGGCCCGCCAAATATTATGATTTTTTTGATTTCCCCGCTTGGATAACAAATTGAATAGCCCTGCTCTAATATCTGTTTATCGGTGATCGTGTGTCCTAAGGCGTCATTAACCGCAAACAGATAGTAATACTTTTTTTTTTATCTTAACTCTGTTACCTGAAGGTGGCCAAGCTCCAGTGGTCGTGTGGTCTAAGACGTCACTAACCACAAACAAATTGTAATTTAATTTTTGTTTTCAAACAAATGATCTGGTTAGTCTTTAACACCGCTTTATATTATCTTAACTATGACACCCGAAACCTGCCATTCACAGGGTTGATTAAAAACAAAAAAATCCTACTTAAATAATCTTGACCACTCTTTCAAAACAAAGTGACATAACCGTCCTAAAGTCACACCTCCTGACCGTCTTCAACTACATACTTATATTATCTAAACCAGTCTGCGGCCATTTTGGATTATAAAGTCATGTTGGATTATATCCAGGCTATCACTACTATAATTTAAAATATAACTTTAAAATATGTTAAATGTTATATTAAACCATGAGCAATTTTGTAAAAAAAAAATCAACTATTAATTACCTGAAAAATGCAGTCAGGGAAAATTAAAAAATTACCTGAGAAAACTTCAAAAGTCAAGGAATTTTCTAGTATAACTTTTGTAGCCACCCTATCACAATTAAATTAACCAAACAAACTATTTTTGTGTGTTAATACTAGAGCATTAAGTAAATTGATTAATGACATTTAGGCACAGGAGTCATATCCTGGACCGGTAAACCAAATGTCCCTGGATCGATTCCCTTATCTGTGTGTCATTATTAATTTTAAATAATAAGATATGTAGATACGGCTATATCAGTAACGCTAGGTCGTTTCATCTAATAGGCTTCAGCTTACTTCTTAAATACATGCTTTAGCAGATTTGATTTAATGAACGTTTAATATTATTAAAAATAAATTTAAGATTTATTTAAAAGACTGCAAATACACTTGTATATGCAAGAGTAGATCCAGGGAGAAATTTGAGGATTTGGGTGGGGGGGATTTTACTAGGGGCCTGGGATAAGGACACTTGAATACCGCCAAGTTTAGGGGTTAATTTAACCCTATACAGGGACGTTTTAAGGTCACTCTAGACTACTGAAATTAAGATATAAATAAATGGAGGTTATAATAATAATAATTATTATTATTATTATTAGCACCGCGTCTTACTACCCGTTCGGGTTATACGCACTTACGCTAATGTGAAAAATGGTAGGGTGATTGTGCGATGAAATGAAGGACCTACAGTTTAACGTGGAATCCGAACCACGGTGGAGGCCTGGCATTCCTCACATTCACAAGATGTCTTGTCAGAGGTGAAGGAAGGGTTTGGTAATCAAATAAATCTTTGCCAGGACTGAGGATTGAACCCCGGCCGCCAGCATAGAAGTCTGACACCTTACCCCGGTTATAAAGAAAACAAATCATTATTTATAGTAACATTCTAAAATATTTCTTAATAATATGCCATAAGTGGTTATGTGCATGCCCATTCTGTTTTTGTTAGTTTTAGTTGTGGGTCTAAAATGATATCATTTTGGACACGCAGAAGAGCCAAGCCAGCAAGTCTGCATCCCACCAGAGCTGTCTTCAGCCATGTCTTGATTAGACGCAACAATGACAGTAGGTACCAGTTACCCTTAACAATCTTTGCAATACCTCGATATGAATCTCCTGCTATATTATACATTCTTGTTCGTTCATCTGACTCTTTATTTGCCACCTTTTCCGTTGATCCGCTCATACTTTCATGTGTTTATTTCGGCTAAATTCCAATGTTTGCATCCGTCGCGTGACATTTGGGGCAGGGAAGGGGAATTTTTACCCCAACCTTTCAGTGGATCCACCACTGTATGTATGGATTAATAGTGTTTATAAAATTCTGTTGAAATTTATTATCTCGGTCTTAAAATTAACAAGATATAAAAATAAAATATTTTCTTCGAACCCTTATTTCTCACAACTTTCATTAAGTCGAGCCATTTATTTGTAACACTATTCCAAATAATTATGTGGTCAATTACTCTGATTAATTTCTATATATAACCAACTATTTCAATAAATATTAAAAATTGTGAGCTGTCCCTAAATCTCAAGGCAGTTTTAATATGAGCCTCTCCAACTAAACACACATACCAACAAACCAATTTTACTTTACTTCTACTCCGCTGATATCCCTTCTTAAATGTATTTCCCACAAACTTCAAATTGAATTATGTTCAAATACCACCTAACTAATGAAAATTCTTTCTATAGAAGACTGGAATTCGCGGTTATTTGAAAAGAACACTTTTTATTACAAAAATTCTCTGTGTCTCCTCCACATTCTTTGTGTCAAGGGTTTTAAATATGTATCACAGCGAAAGAAATATTTTAAATAGTGGGCTAATTAATATTTTAAACTCACATCACTTTGGTGCCAACCACACACACCTCAAAGTTGATTTTTTAAATGAAAATGATTTTTTTTGTGTGCTATATGTCTCCCTACACATTCCAGCTATCCACATATTTACACTAATGGGCTATGAATTAAGAAGATGGAATATAGAGGAAATATATCTGCATTCTCGTGAAGGGAAAATGATTAAGGAAAAAACACTTTTATGGATTAAATAGCCAAATGATATGTGCATTCCTAGTTTTTTATTGTACTATTGGCCGCATTAAGCCCTCAAGAGTCGATCACGTGATCTTAATTGATCACTTATATGTAGCTGATGATTTAAGTACATCCATAACATACTCTGCCTTAAATAAATGAGTGAAGAATGACCCTGGGCACGGGACGTCTCATGGATAGCTCAGTGATACGAGCATTGGCGTACTAAGTCAAAGGTCTCAGGTTTGATTCCCGTGTACAGGTGTCATTTTTTCAATTTTCAGAATATGATATCTTGATGGAGAGTTCCTCAATAAAAAAGCATAAATAATAACTTAGGCTATTTGATTCTTATATATCTATGCGCCTAAGGGAATCTTAGGTTATGCATAATGGGCCTATTAACTTTATTCTTACATAACACTACGTGGAATATGGGGATAGCTTATAAACTAGAAAATATGTAAAAGGAAAGCTTAACATGTACTTTTGGAAACCTTAGAATGTTCACACAGGTAACTTTACCAGCGTCTACACATTTTTTAACTTTATACATACCACTGTCACGGGTATCCTCAAAACCAAGAATAATAGCAAGATGAAAATTGTAATGAACCTACATACTCAAAATAACTTATTGGTATGCTCTCATCTGGCCTATTTCCTTTAACTATCTTATATACAGTCAACTCCTTATTTGATGGATTCCGTTGTAGTGAACATCCGGCTATAATGAACCTAATTGATTTGTTCCTATTGTAATACTATCGGATAAAATAGCGCCGCTCTTTGGGCGTCAATAATAATAACTTTGTGATCAATCACCCTACTTCGGGTGTCGATTGATACACAACGGATTAATTCCCAG
>CABFVX010008232.1:10822-25493 GCA_902151425.1 Timema shepardi | reverse complement strand
AGACAGTGACAGGACAGTAGACAGTGACAGGACAGTAGACAGTGACAGGACAGTAGACAGTGACAGGACAGAGAGTGACAGTGACAGTGACAGGACAGTAGACAGTGACAGGACGGAGAGTGACAGGACAGTAGACAGTGACAGGATAGAGAGTGACAGGACAGTAGACAGTGACAGGATAGAGAGTGACAGGACAGTAGACAGTGACAGGACAGTAGACAGTGACGTTACAACAGATATGGATGACACATAATGTTATGATTTGAATAAGTCAATAGGTGTGACGGAGACAAACTGCAATATCAGCTGGCTGGGTAGAATGTGGTGGGCGACCTCCAGGCAAACCTGAGCCTAGGTGAGAGGAGTGCTCTCTGGATTCCAGTAGTGTGACCAGCTGGTGAACTGGAGGGTGCTGGGGAGTACAAGACGGGAGAATCAACCCCTCACTCCCAGGGTCCAGCCCACTTGGTGACAAGTGTGTGATGCTGGGCTGGTCCGTCCACGATCCATCAGCTGGCTGCTCTCGGTTTAGTTGGGTAGTAGGTGGAGCGAAATCTCCGGTAGGGCACCTCCCCAGGTGGTGGAGAAGGGGATGCCCGCCCTCAATGAGGTTCTCGCCAATCAGGGAACTACTAGATCCAGAGTGCGGTGGGGCAGGGTACCGGGGGAGTAATATACCCGGGACAGAACAACTAGTAGGTTAGGTATAGGAAAGAGGGACAAATAGGACTTTTAGATTTAAATGTTTATTATAAATTTATTATTGTATTTAAAAAAAGAACAGAGCTAAAAGATGTAATGTTAATTCAAGATGGTCCCGAGCTACATGCTAGGAATAGGGATAAATAGTGTAAATAAATAAATAAATATCTGCTTCTCTCATCTCTTTCTTGGCCTTCCTTCCTGTCATTTCCAACATTTTATTTGGCATCCTCTTTTTTTCCATCCTCATTACTCTCTTGCTTCCTTTTCCAAAGTCCAATTTTTATGGGAAGAAAAGTAGAACTCACCAACTTTGATTGGAAGCTACTAAAATTTGAAATTATAGAAATGTGTTTTATTTGATTGATGTATTATATATATTTCATCAAAAAAGTTATAACAAACTTCTAATAGTACTACCTTGTGGATTACTTAATATTTGGGCTTTTCATCTTAATAAAACTGTCTCATAATGTAATACAACTGAAATATTTTCATTTTTGCAATTGTGGCAACATGAGCTACAACAGTGATAACATTAAATGTACTATATTTCCGCGCTTGTCTCATTAGAACCGATCACTATAAACTTTAAAACCAATTATTATTTTGTAAACCTTATAAAAAAGAGTCAAACTAAATATTTGTTTTAAATAAAACTTATTTATTTTTTATACTCCTGCGAATGAACACTATTGGCGTGATCGGCTGAACACCAACTCTCTGCTGCAAAGATCGAGATCTCTCCGTATCGAGGATTGAAATCTGCAGCAGGGCTAGCGGTGTCTGGTTGCAGAACTAATCATCGAATCGGCGGGCTATCCAAATTCAAATATAGAGTGGACCTTATATAAGGCAAGAATCCTTGATTTGATTTTCGTCCAAATTTTTTGAAATACGTTTTATAGTTAAAAAAAAACCAAATAAAAAAGGCAAGTAAATAAAACCAAGTTCTAAGTGACACTTTTGTTTGGTTTTTAAAAATAATTTTTCTGAGATAATACCTGGATAGAAAAACTTTAAGATATTGTTTTTCCAACGTAAGCCAACAGGTATTTATGATTAATATGCAACTCGGAACACATCTTTATTTAATTTTAATCTTACCCTTTGCAGAATGTTAGAAAAACTTTGTCAAATTAGCTCTTAATACAAAATTTAGGTTGACGGTGATTGGAATTGTAATAACATATATTTATTAATACATAGCTATAATGCCCGGAACAAAATATATAGTTAGCTTTTGTTATTATTAGGCAGACTATAATTATATAACACATTGTTTTGTTTGTTTACAAACGGTGTATATTGCCCAAAAATAGTTGAATGATCAGAATAGGCCTAATCTTTATTGACTATTAGAACAAGTGTAACAACAAAATCTCACGTTTTATTACACTTGGTTATAAGATTTATTAAAAGAGCAGTTTGGCCTAAAATTAAGTTATCTTTAATTAGAAGAGCAGAATAAATAATAAAGGACACATTTTCTGGTCTTGACGTGCGATGTTATGTTTTCAAGATACTGTTGGTAACTAGTAACGTCGTCGTAAGCCATTCTCAGTAGCGTCAGCTTTTAGTGATGTTTGGATTGCCGTGAATCAATGTATTGTGTTTTATTGTGTGATAGTGTAATGTTGTGTTTGTGATCAACAAATTTTACATTTTATTTAACATAGCTATCCATACATATTAATAAAACACATACCACCCGACTCTGTGTTTTAAATACATTTTACATTGTTAATAATCATTGTTGCCAATTTAGCGACTTCATTGCTAGACCTATCCACTTTTACGGGTCTGAAACAACTAATTTTCATTTTTTAGTGTCTATCAACTAATCTGGCGACTGAAACTTTCCTTAATTTGCTGCCATCTTCATGTGCACTATTTTAAACTTGATTTATAAACTAGCATATTGCGATGTATTGCTTCAGTCTAAAGAAGAGCTCTAAACTTTTTCACAAAAATAATCACGACATCGTTCTGGGGACCAGCTGATGTATCTTACTTTCAGGTCAGAGGCAATCTAGCGACTTTCTGGTACTAACCTAGCTACAACACTTACGTGTTGTTGGCAACTCTGGTGATGATTTTACTTTTAAACCAAATATCTTGATTGTTTAGTTAACTGTCAAAAGCACTCGAACGTATTTTGTTGGTAGAAGGTATTTTATTCATTAATTTTTCAGCTATCATATTAGTTTTTTTTTCTAAACAAGCATAGTGACTGAACAATGTAGTGTTTTTGATATTCATTGCAGAAGAAAAATAACCAAACTAATTTATAATTCCATTATTTTCCCAAATCAGGAAAAATCTCTGGTACAGTTTAAGCAATGGAAGGAAATATGTGCCCTCTGCATCCAGTGTCGTTAGAGAGTCAGATTTTGATCATTCCTCTCCTTTGTAAGAGAATTGTGCTCAAAATAAAAATCCGCAAGAGGGAATTAAAATCTGAAGCGAGTTCCTTGTTTTTGAAATGAAAATATGTATTGTTGGCTCCAAAGAACACTTTCTCTTACATAAAACAAATTGTAAGTGAAATGATCGCTACTAGCAAAGTGTTGTATCTACAGATGTTATGGAGCTGAACATCGTGCTCGTTATCACTATCCTGACGTCTACTCGGGACTGACTCGGGTTCAAACCCCTCACCGTGCAGGAGGCGTAGTGTAGCGAGTACGACAGTCGAGGATATTGACAGGAACAGAAGTGAGGGAGGAATAGTTTATATAAACAACTGTCAGAACTGTGGAAAATATACATTTCAGCCAATTTACTCTCTATGAAACAAAACTGATCTTATTTTCTATCACACATATTTAAAAATAGCTTCTAGAAGCATCAAATATTCATAATTTTATTTTCTTCCAGCTCGCTCCCCATCTACTCCCAGAAATAGGATCCTGGTTACGGCATGAAATAAAATTACTTGCTTGCAAGTGAATTATACCAAATATTTTCTAAATTTAAAACCATCACTTAATAAACACAATTTTAAAAGTTATGTGTTTTTACACGACTTATAAAGTATAGAATATTGGGTGTGTTGAACAAGAAGCTCTGTGTCTATATGGATGTGTATTGTGGAGTGTGCTGTTGTCGAGAAAATATTAATAAACTTTATACGTATATTTTTCCAGAACATTGTGTGGTGGAGCTCTTAGAAAGTAATAAACCTAGAAAGATGATACTTGGACCTGTCACTTTTAAATTTTCTAGAATAGTTCCACACCTAGCATAACGATATGCCGCTAAACAAGTTTCTCCACACACCTGACTACTGCGTTGGGCACCAGAACTTGTTATTATTGCTAAGTTCAGCACACCAGTTCTTATTGGCTAATATAATGAGGCAGGAATGAGGAAAGTATTTAATAGTGAGTTAACCCACATGAACGTGGAGAGAGGTTGGGAAAACCACCATCAGTTAAACCTCCCTATGAAGGGTAATCATAGAGTGTGAACCAACGACTCTCCCTAGACTCGGTACCAGCTTGATTTGCCAGCATGAACGGCCATTGATACTGGGTGTTGAGTATGTCATAGTAATAAGTTAGTTTGTACATCGTGTAACTATATAGTCAGTTTGGTCAGAAAGGGCATGTTGTTTACTATATTGCAATTCCTTATTATTTGGATTATATGATTTAATACTTAGTAAAATAGATATAATTCTTTTATTTAAATGTTTGATGCTATGAACGTTATAAGTTTATGTTATGAAGTTGAATACCTACATATTTTTCTATATTAGGTTGAGTGCTTGGGAAAGTAATGGAAAAAATGTTAAGAATTATAAAATTAAAGTTGAACTTAAGAATCGGAATCGAGAAAAACAGGTATCATGACATCTAATTTATATAAATCTTTTTGAACTTTTGTATTTGTGGCAGTGATATTTAGTTGATTTTCAATTTTATGTTAATATTTTAGAAATTTCTTATTGTGTGTGTGTATAAAGAAAAAAAGTAGTATTAATACAAAACATAACCTATTTTAGTTGTTTAACTTGGTATTAAAACATTTTAAAGATAATAGCTTCAGGTGAAATGTGTTGCACCATAGCTTGGTTTTTTCCCTAGTTACAGAGTTGAATCAAGTAGTTACATGAGTTATTATATAAAGGATATGGGTCACATACTGCAGAAAAACTATGGTTACAATTCAAACACTACCAAACAGCGCTATTAACCCACTATACCAGTGGTTTCCAATCTTTCCCAGTGTGACCCCAATTTTTGCCTTTGAAATCATCGCGACCCCTTGCGTTTGGATCCTAGATTTTTAAATGATTATATAACTGTTATCAAATGTATCACTGACTTTTAATAAACAATTTAAAATAAACTACACATCAGCTGCACAGTTACTGGGAATGTTTGAGCCTCCATTGATGCACGTAGTTATTTATTAAACCTCGGCACTAGGGAAGAGATAGCCAATCTGAGATCCGTCTCTACGTTAAGCCGATTCCTATATTTAGTTTTAATGGCAGCCACAGCAGAAAATACAGTTTCGCAGAGAGAGGACGAGGAAAACGGCTACATATTTTGTGCTCACTTCCAGCCCGAGGAAAAAACTGCTTGGGCCCACATGTGGGCTTGGTTTACCAAATCTTTAACACGAGTCGGTTCCAAAAAGTTGTTGAATTTGTGTACCAAACATGTTCAATCTTCGGCAGTACATACATATGTGATGGTTGTTTTGTCACAAACACCTCTTACACACATCAAGTGGGCAAGGCACAATATTTGTTTCAACATAATAATTTACTGCAAATAAAAAGTTTTTAAGATTTCTGGTAAAATAATATAACATTAATATTATGGTTTTATATGGGGGGGCCCACCCTTTTACATCGATAAGATAATAAGTTTGTAATTCGTGTCTCTAGAAGCAGATAAAAATGTTATCTTTCAAATATTGTCTGTCCCCAAAGTGTTGCTAACAGGAGAGTGAGAGAAAAGGTGAACTTTTGAATCAAATTCTTTGTGTGCAAATATTAAATGTTATTTTTAAAAACAACAAATTTAAAATTCAACCCTGGAGAAATATTGCTTCACTGGAGTTATCAAAGTTATATTTGTATAAAATAATAACCTGAAAGTGTATTCCTATCACTGAATGGTTAGGGTTGTCCAACATTTTGTCAACTGGCCCGATTCCAAGTTATGCCAACTAAGTTACTTAATTTTTGGATATAAGCTTTGGCAATTATATCGTCATTTACTGATGACCTGTGTGTTTGAAAGGTGTAAAATATCCCAATGTTTTTCAAACAATACGTGTTTAACCATTTTATTTATTGAAAACAATCGCTTAGCTGGAGAATCAATTAACTACCCTTACTTTAGTCTAAATCTAGATTTATTTTAATCTGGTTTTTATCTAGATTTATTCCTACTTTATTTTGGATATCAGTCACAGCGATTACAAGTCATAGTTTATGTTTTATGTTATACTTTATTTTCTTCTTTACTTTTGTTTTTAGCCTTTTAAAACATAGTACATACCAAGAAAAACAAGTGGAAGCTCTTGATAATTTATAAATGATGGTGAGCACCAATGCCATGTTTTAGTGAAAATAATATTAAATCATTTTTAATATATTTTTAAATGTGCTATTTGGAATATAGAAAACATTACAAAGAGAAAACATTTAATCAATACTTTATTTTTACTAGTTATACATACATTACCTTAAAAAATTATGATACATTAACACAAATTATAGTTATTTTAATGTCTAATCAGTAAGTTTTGGCCAGTGTGGTTCAACTTGGCCTGCCAACCTCGACTTTTTTAACAAGTAATAAAATAAAGTGTAAACCTTTTTACATCCATTACAGTCTACAGCCTGTAGACTAGTTAAAGCCACAGTGTTCCACTAGCGGCTTGCTAGGCCTGTCGTAGCTTCATACGGGGTCCCCAGAGTATCTCCCCGAGTTCCCCAACAAACTTCTCACAAAATTTCCATTATAATTGTATGGTATATATGTGAAAATAAGGACCAGGAAAGGCTGACATTCGTCTGCCATTGTCTGCAGAAAGCTGGTTTACACTTCAGGAATGGATCACAGGCTGCTCTTTTCAGTCTCTACAGGTTTTGTTTTAGGAAGTTTTGCTTCTTTGAGAAACTTAACAGGCAATGGTGTGCAAAGATTCGAAAAGTTGGAGTCAAAGTTCAAATCTCCTTTGGCTTTGACTTCAACATCTACAATAACCTTCACAAATTGGAAAAATTTGAAGGAAGAATAAAACTTTGATAAATTATTAAACAATTTGATTTTAGCTTACTTAATATTATATATTTCAGTGTTTGATCATTTTAAAACCACTAAACATAATTTTAACACAGACTAGTAATTTAACTACCACAACGTAGGCATGGATCAACAACGGGTAAGTAAATAACACTATGGTCACTGGTATGAAGCAGAGAAAGTGCTTTAGTTGTGCTATCATCCCAGATCACAGAATGTTTAGTCTTAATATTACATCTCTTTGGAATTATCTGTGACAAATTCACAAGTGTTTTTGACACAGAAGTTTTTCATCGCTTCTTCGCATTTTCTTTATTATTCAAAATGGCTGATACGGAAAGTGGGAAACTAAAACAGAATTTAATTTATAATTATCATCATTGACATGAAAATAAAAATACACGCATACATAAAATTTGCAAAATAATTTTATCAGCTCCCCAATGTAAATATGATACTTGATAAGTTACTAAGCTTATCAGTTTGCCTGTGTGCATTAATTATTAATATAAGGCTTTGACTTAGACTTTTCTTTGCAAATTTCAAGCTTTGCTTCGACTTGGCTTCACATTTAAAAAAGTGGCCTTTACACACCCCTACAAATTTGTATGCCCTTTCTCTAAGCCCAGAACTTGAAAGGTAAGCAATGCTCGACGGGCTGGAGAGTCAGTCAACAGGTAGTACATGTGACGCAATAAACTGGAACCATCAACAACATGAAGCCCACATGTTCCCAGATTTAGCAAACGACATACTTCATTGTCTGTGACAGATTCTATTTTAAATTGCCATTTGGGCCATCCATTGACACTTGTATCAACTTGAGGATTGGAAGAGGAGAAATACCATCCAAGAAATGCTTCAGTAATTCTTCAGAGGTGCTCCTATCAAAAAATACCGGGAATTAAACTCAGGGACCCTTAGCTCAGGAGACAGACACACTACCGACGGGGCTAAGAGCTGGATTTGGCAAAAGTGTAAATCTGATTTGTATTATTGAAAATAAACTTGTTGCACAAAAACAGGTAGTACACCTTACAATCACAACACACCTCTAATGTAGGGGTACGCAGGATTCACATTCTTGGAGAAATGTTCTTATTTGACTATTAACTAAATATTTAAACGCAGAACAGTTATTGTTTAGTTACAGTGGATTATAGGAGATAGGCGTGTTCTATTGTACCTGCCTCATCTATATTAAAATTAAAAAGTTTCCTTTCTCTTTTATTTCGAGTGAATTGTTCTTATCCATGAAAACAATGAATATTTGTTCTCAAGTGTCAAACTACAATGTAAAATAATTCTCGGTCGGCCATTTGGCATAGTGGTATGGGCCCGTTAGCACCAAGTGTAAGATACATTTTGTATCTGTAAAGAAAAACGGTATAAAAAATGGTAGCAGAGCTTGGTTTTCTGTTATTTTCCTATAGAGTCCGCCTGGACATCATTAGACCCATGTTATTGACGATTTTTGGGGTGTTGCCCAGCCTGTTTGATGTCGGATGATGTTTCCTCTACAAGCTATTCTATTACCTTGCTTGCCTATTCACCATTGGCACGTAGCAAGATGGATTGTTCTATGAGATCTAGATAAGCAGAGTGACCCTGGCCAGCCCAGTGACAGAGATGCTGTGTCAACTATCGGACCTGATGGACCAAGAGAAAGCCATACTAATCCATATGGAATTGGTTCCCGGAGCATCATAGTGAGCTTGAAAGATCAAAAGATGACACTAATGGTGCTCCAAAGCCTAGTTATTCTCAAGGGAAGAAATGGGTCGCTACAATTCAACACATCCTTGATAGAACAGGAGAAAATAAGGAAACAACTCCTGGAAGATTGTGTTCAACTGCGTCCTTAATAAAGGGTACAAAAGGAGATCTCACTTGCAGGACATTTCTGAGCGGCCAGGCTCGTTAATACAGGGGACGAGGGATACTGGGAAGAGAAGAGAATGTGGCCAATTACCCGCTCACCAACAAAGAGGGACTGGAAGCCTTGTCATAACTAATCTCTGGGAAAGGGCTAAGCTGTTTCCAGAACAACCTGGGACGATTTCATAGGTTTAATATTGCCCTTTGTTCCTTCTAATTACCAGGTAAGGTTAGAATACGACAGCAGTGACCATGAGAATCGGCAGACAAGTACCTAGTAGACATCCAAACGTTAATCTGACGTCATGGAAAGTACTCATTATCTCGGAGCATAGACAGGATCTACAACAACCTAAGACCGGAGATCAAAATTAACATCGAACGGTCACAGATTACACTCCTTAGAAGAATTGCAGGAGGTGGCAACGCGCTTTGAACTCACTGAGAAAGAGAGCGCTCAGTAGCTACATGGTGATACACCAGGAGGTGGCAACGCGCTTTGAACTCGCTGAGAAAGAGAAAGAGCGCGCTCGGTAGCTACATGGTGATACACCAGGAGGTGGCAACGTGCTTTGAACTAGCTGAGAAAGAGTGCTCAGTAGCTACATGGTGATACACCAGGAGGTGGCAACGCGCTTTGAACTCGCTGAGAAAGAGAGCGCTCAGTAGCTACAAGGTGATACACCAGGAGGTGGCAACGCGCTTTGAACTCGCTGAGAAAGAGAGCGCTCGGTAGCTACAAGGTGATACACCAGGAGGTGGCAACGCGCTTTGAACTCACTGAGAAAGAGTGCTCAGTAGCTACATGGTGATACACCAGGAGGGTTCAAACACTTCCCACAGTAGAGGACTTTCACCCTGGAAGGGGCTGGGGATGACGGTGGAAAGAGACCCCTAGAGGAATCAGGTGTATATCCCCATGTTTTCCTAGGAAGTGGTACCAGGGTGGGTCTACAGATCACCTGATACGAGAGTGCCCTCAAGAGAAGGGTTAAAACCACACTTTTATTTGCGTTCAAAGAGCCAAGGGAAGCGAATTGTCGGGGTTGAAGGAAGCCTTTTGGGGTGAGGATCAGAACACATTCATCACCATGGGTGTGACATAGATGGTACACAAAGGCAATCTTAAAAAACTATTATTTGATAGATAAAGCTTTTATACTTATCTGCCTTTGTATGAACAGGAATATAAAAACATCTACGGAAACTCTCAAAACTAGATTATGTCCCAGACCTGAACCAGATCAAAATGCGACTCTTACACCCCCATACTGGTTCCAAGTAATAAGACAACAGTTAAAATTGGTAAATCTCAATCTCCCACCTCTTCAGTAGATTACAACACCAGGGTGCTAGCACTCATCAGGAGGTATCCAAACAAAACTAGAGTTGGGGGGAATCCCAACTTGTATCTTCACTTTACCTTCAAATCTTGGGAAAAATTACAAAACTAGGAGGACATGTAAATATAAATAGTAATAAATGTTAACATTGTTTCTTATAATACATCCATTAGAATAGTCATACAGTCAGCTGAGTGTTAAATTACCGGTCTGGGGCCTGGTTGTTGAGTTCTGGTTCTGAAACAACAATAGTACTTTAGCTTAGTTGATAGTGTGTGTCTACTGAGCCAAGGGCCCCGGGTTCAATTCCCACCTTGGCTGAAAAATCTATTATTGATAGAATATGGGTTTACCCTTTCACAGTGATGAATTAATAGCCGGGGGACTGGATGTTGTGCTTGTCCTAGTCTTGAGTTGAATTACGACAGGCAGTAGTGGAATAAGAACCGACCACAAGCTAGAAACCGTAATGGATGAGGAAATTTGAGTCTCGAATGTGATATTTTCTCAAATCATTGAATCCTATGGATTTGAGGGTTTCATTCCTAAACAAAATATTGATATTAGTAAAATATCGATACGTTTTCCGCGCCCCTGTGTTGGACCACACTGATACAGGTCATGATGTTGTAGTAACTAGATACATATTGACGCCAACCACAATCTTAGGCGTGCGTATATCTTGTCACACAGCCATTGATGCCCTTTTACAAACTAATCAAAATCACAATAAAATACATTCTGGAATGATTTTATGTATAAATTACAATTAGCATCAACTCCTCTATTTTAGTTGAATCAATTTGTAAACAAACTACAATAAGACATTTCTTTGTTAATAAAAGATACACGTGAAAGCAAGATATTCTATAAAATATTTAGGGAGGATAAGAAAGTTAAGATAATGGTTTCTGTTAGTTAAAAAATATAACACACCTATTTAAAGCTGCATATAAAACTTACACTTCAAAACAAATAAATTACAATGAATGTGCCGTTGCGGTTTATATAATATCATGTACATTAGTTGGTGCATTGTGAATATTACATTAACTAAAAACACAGAACCAATTATTCTATTTGAAATTGAAACAGTGCAATAATTCACTAGCTCCTTAAAGTCTCAGATCTCTAGTTTGGTTGAATAAATATGCTAACATATATCTAGATATATATGTACAGTAGCATTTTTACTAAAATGTAAAATTAACTGTCCTTAGTGACCGGATGTTGTCACATTTTCGTGGAACAAAATAATCTGTTTGTGTGTTTCAATTTTTTCCAACATAAATAAAATATAATATTGTAAGGAACTGAATAACTAAATATTAGAAAATGCATTAACAAATTTAGCAAAATCTCTTACTACATCAATTACTACAAGTTAAATGTTAACACAAGATTAATAATCATATAATTTGATAAGTAGTTAAATGAGCCTGGTTCTCAATACCTACATCCAATTAAAGGAAGATAAAGTTAATTTACTTTAATAAATTAATAATATTGTAGAATGAATTGAGGAAGGAAAACACAGGTTTGCTGACAAATATCAAATCATGCACAAGAGAGAGCCTCACCACACTTATTTTGTAGCATAGATAATAATATTTGGGTAAAATGGTATCTAGGTCCAACGGTGAAAGGTTTAGTAACTAACCGAAACCGGTAACCAGACACTGTTTTTGATATTCTTATGTACAACACTTGGCTCACTTTTATTTATTCAGATTAGCTCGAATATATTGGTTTTATTGTGCAAGTAGCCAGTAAAAACTTATGCTATCAATTTATTATTTAGGACTGTTTTAGCCAATCTTTAAATATATATTTAGAATGTATTTATATCTATACCAAAAAGCTCGATTAAAAGTACACAAAATTAAAATAGATGAATTTAACATAGTGTTTTTTGTTTTTAATTCACCTTACATTAAAACCTCGCTGGCCCGACAATTGTTAGACAAAATATTTAGTTTTTATTTGGAAAACTTATAATTTAAAAATAAATTAATATAAAACTGTGTACTTTTTTTTTAAGTTTTACAAGAATTCAAATGTACCATTCAGACCTCTAAATTTTAGCCTAATCAAAGTTATGGTCTCTTTTCCTGACCATAGTTGTGATCAAATTGCTTTAGCTTCTAGTTTTTTAGTAAAATTAATTTTATTTTTTTGTTGGAATGAATGGGAAGGATAAGTACAGAATAAAATCAATAATCTGGAAAAAATAAATATATATTAAAGCCAAAGTAAAAAAAAATATTTCAAATTCCTTCCTCCGTGCCCCCCACCCATCTCCCATCTTTTACCCACTTAAACATTTCCCTAAGTAAAAATATCGTTCCCACACAGGCCTAGAAAAGATTCAATTTTGATGTACTTTCAATGTGTTTTGATAGTTCTAAATAAAAGTTCACAACATTTCTGTGCCCCTAGTGGTGGGGTGAACCAATCTAACGTAATCCAACAAGGTTCAAAGTTACCAACAGCATAATTTAATGGTAAAGTTAGTAATAATACAGCTATTATCAAACTTTGTCTGCCTCTCAGCTACACTAACTTTGTTAGTATGTTTATAACCTAAACAGGCAGTGGAACACGGGGGGGATGGGGGCGACTTTAAAACATCATTTTGGAAATAAACAGGGCTCGGATTTTGATAACCTAAAATTTTAAAAAAAAGTAGTACAATGATATTAAAATATTTCAAATTTACAAAACTGTAAACGTAAACTTAGAATGAATAAATCAAACAAGCCCTTTACAAAGTGAAACTAAATAGACCTCCATAAGAGAAAAAACGTGCAAATGTTGGTGAAATCTTTCAGTTGCAGTTCTTGGCCAGGAATGTGGACACCCCAAACATGCGTGTTAACATTGTATAAAGTTCATGTGAAGCCTAAATCAGGTGTCTTCTCAGTCTGACAGATATGTGGCCTTGTGTTGGGGGATTCATCAACTTACAAAACATATTTATTATTTAAAAAAAATCTAAACAGCTATTCAAAACAAAAAATATAAGCTAAAATGACTAGAAAATATAACATATTTATAAGCAACCACATGAACAAAGTTTATGTGCACATGAGCACTGCCTGATATTTTAAAATACAGATGACACGTCATCAAAATCCGGCCCTTTATAATAATAAGTATCTACGAGACTTGGCTACCTGTAACAAAATATCTAACCTTAGGTAACAAGAAGCAGAGAGACCTGGAGAACATATTGTATGATACAGAACCTCTGAGCCAGGTACACTATCTCTGCAGCCAAACTCGTTTAGAATACACCAACACAGTTCATGTGTGTCCCCATCATAAATTAATGAAAAGTATAGGGGTAATTTTGTGAAAAATCTTAACTTCATTATTTTACATATAAATGACACACATTTCCATATTGTCCTATTCTCGATAAACAAGCAATGCAACCAACATTACAACAACAGCATTCCTGAAGAGAGAGATGGATAACGTAACTCACTATTTATTGTCTATTGAGTGTAGTATTTTAAAAGGGGGCAGCAGAGAAGATTGAGTGAGACGAGGGCAGCACAGAGAGGAGACCTACTCTGGAAGAGGGAAGTGTCGTATAGAGCATACGTCATACTCATAGTAACGCATGCAGCGGAAACTTGGACTTTGGATGAAAGAGAAACAAGGAAAGTGGAGGCCATGAAGAGCCTGCTAGCTGTCACCAGAACAGATAGCAGCAAGTGTGCAAGTGAGAGGAGAAGAATGAAAGAGTGCTGGAGGCATTAAACCAAACAGACCTAGCCACAGGATGATGTCACTTGTCTCAAGAGTTAAGGTCAAATAGAACATAAATGTGGTGAAAATTATCAGGATTAATTTAAAAAAGAGTAACAATACACATCAGAGTGAATGTGTACAAATAGAAATCTATTAACCAGAGCATTAGATAAACATAAATTGAATAGAACATAATAATAAAATACAATAGTAATTTGAAACTTGTTTGTTCATATTCTGAATAAGAAACAAGATTATTTCAAATTTTAAAAAGGGATACCAATGCATTATCAAATACAAATATAAACTTATGAACATTTTAAAATGTCATTGATTCACAGCTTATGATCGGATGAGGTTAAAAAACACAGTTGGCAACCAAACATTATTTTACTAACTAGATAATCTGCTGAGCAAGGTCCGCCAAGGGTTCAAACCAAGCCTTGAGGTTTAACATGAAACTCTTACGATTGCGCATGTGTGGGATAGTTCAAGGACAAGCTAGGGGAGTAGTGAGCAACTGTGTGGTTCTTACTGTCTTCTTTCCACCTGACACTGACCCTGACACGACGTTCAAGGACAAGCTAGGGGAGTAGTGAGCAACTGTGTGGTTCTTACTGTCTTCTTTCCACCTGACACTGACCCTGACACGACGTTCAAGGACAAGCTACGGGAGTAGTGAGCAACTGTGTGGTTCTTACTGTCTTCTTTCCACCT
>CABFVX010008231.1:0-25504 GCA_902151425.1 Timema shepardi | reverse complement strand
ATCACCCTACCATTACACATTAGCGTAAGTGCGTATAACCCGAACGGTTAGTAAGACGTGGTTCTAATAATAATAATAATAATAATAATAATAACTAAATCAGTCTTCCGAAAAAAATAAAATGCTTATATATTTCTTGTTGATGACGAAAAATTCTTATTTTGTTAGCAAGTTCAAAAAGATTCCAAGTGTTTTTTATCTAGAAGTCAAAGGTTCTGGCCAGTTTTTTTAAGAAATTAAGATCACAAACGAGGTGATTTATATTTGTTTATGTTAATAAGTGAGCTTTAGTTGACGGAATTTTATCTTCTAAAGTGGGATCGCCCAACACCTTAGCTCAGTCAAAAGTGTGCCTGTCTACTGATCTAAGCTAACCGGGTTCAATTTCAGACATGCTTGAATAAATAATCATTGTTGAAATGTGGGCATCCCTTCTCACAGTGATGTAACAGCGGCTGGGATGGAAAAGTTGTATTTCTTCTAGATCTATGTTATTTTTAGGTCGTGTGCTGGTATAACAAGTCAGTTCAAAAATTTAACGTTAAATATCCCCAAAAATAAGATAAATTGGGATAAATGTCCATCATGTTCTGCTGAGGTTAAACAATAAAATTATCTATTTAATCACTATTCAAGCTATAATTTATTGATGGTTTTGGTACAGGCACTTCTTAAGTCTGATGAGAGATTTGAATAATGCACAACATACTTTAACGGAATTTTTTACTTTTTCGCTATCTCACATGTAGAGAAAGTATTGTGATCGTAAAAAAAATAGAACTTGAGATTTTGATGAATCTCGAAGTTTCTTGGGCACCCGAATCCGAAAATGTGTTTTTGAATTTCCGTCTGTCTGTCTGTCTGTCTGTCTGTATGTACCTCCAACTAGAGACTAAGCTATTTTACTGATCGGGGTAAAACTTGGTATCTAGAGTCTCTATAGGTTTGTCGCGAGGGGTTTTTAGGATCAGTTATCTAACCCTAAATTTAAGTGTTGTTACTGAAGGCCAAAAAGAGAAAAAGTCGATTTTCTCAAACTCGGCTATAACGATTTTGATTAAATTTCATTTCAAAACATTGAAAAATATTCCAAACAAAATGGCTACTCTCAATATTTTGGGAAAATGACTTTAAGGGCTCCGGTATGATAGGTAAATTATATATTTTTTATCGTATCTCCGAAACTATTTGAGATATAAAATTACTCATCGTTACAAATATGTAGGTCCCTTTATAATACTAATAGTTTATTCGAAGAATATTTTTATAAAACCAATAACATTTATTTTATAGTACCATGCACTATCACCAGTTTGCACTATACGCCCACGTAACAATTACGATAGTTGTTTTAAGGATTAGGCAGGCCATATTTAAATGAAGTGTATTGAGGAAAATCTCCCCTTAGTACACCTGACCCAGATTCAAACCACCATTTCCTCGTCATTGGCAGACTAGTCTAATGCGAGATTAGCGCGTTAGACCATTCAGCCACCGAAGCAGGTAGAATTATGGATGTGCCTGGGATCGAACCCGATAAATAATAAATAAACTATTCACATGATTGAAACCATTCCTTGGAATGCCACTTTAAAACACGCTAAAAATACTTTTTATAAAAATACATAGCTATAAAAAACAATAATTTTTTAAAATACAACACATGTTTTTCTCACTGTAAGGTCTTACTTACAATTGACAAATGTCTCTGTGCTTGTAAGTTAGTGTCTAGAAATGAATGCAATGCATTCTAGAATGAACGTAGTGTGACATTTTTTTTTATCATGTTTTGTCTTTCAGCAGATAATGTTAAAATAAACTTAGCATTGTATAGAGCACAAACGAGTAATAAGACTCAACGAAAAATATTTTTTTATTTAAATGTATATATAATTAAAATACTATGTTAGTTATTGCATAAAAAATAACCTAGTATAAATAACAAATATATATTTTTTGCACCCTTAATGTTTCTTTTTCAACTATATACATCCATACATACATGCACAACTGATCACGGCGATTCCTTACGGGGCAGGAAAGAAACTGTACATGAGCTAAAATAAGAACTCCATATTTAATTATTTTCTCTAACTTTCTCGATTCAACGTCATCCATTCACCGAGTCACAGATGCTCTTTTGTTCTTAAAACTATTAAAGTTTCCCTTTTACAAACCCATCCACAACATTCATCCACATCTTACATGGCCTCCCGCTTTCTTAATATGCCGAGTAAAATAATAAATTTGCAATGGGTAGTACATTTGGATCATTCCTCAAGCCTCCTTCCCTATTCTCTCTTCGTCTGAATGCTGACGACTTGAAAATCATCCCCCATCAGCATATCTATTCATCACACACAATCAAGACGAGATTTGACAAAATAATGTCTAAGTAGTCTTCCTTGTTGATGACGTCGACAGGAAAGTTGTTGACAGTGAACTAAGCTTCCTGCTTCTCTTTTGTTTCTGACACACACTCAACTCGAACTCAGCTTAAAGTTGGATTCTAAAGAGCTGATTTGGTGGGCTCCCTTTTTGGACTTTTCTTTCTTAAATCTCTAATCTCTTTAGTTTTAAACGTTATTTTCTAATATAATTCATAAAGGCGTTTATAACTAAACTAAGAAATAAAACTTTGGTAATTCTATATAGCTTTTTGTGATGTTTTAGGTTAAAGCTACAATCTATACTATTTTAAAGCTTATTTATTAGGTTCTCACTACACATTGACTTAAAGTTTACTTTCTAATTAAAACATTTGATCATTTTTATAAATCATCCTGGCTAGATTGTGAATCTTCAGGTATAGCTTTAAAAACGATGTGTCGAGGACTAAGTCATACTACCCACCCGGTTTATCCTCATATTGACACAAAATGGGAAGGGACGAGGAAAATATAATAAGAGTAATTGTGCTCGCATTTTAATGAAAATACAGTGGGAAACCATCTAGGATAAATCACCTTAATACAACTAGTCTGGATTCATACCCCAGTCTCATCATCATTGACAAACCAGATAATACCAGACTTATCACCTT
This sequence comes from Timema shepardi, assembly GCA_902151425.1. NCBI lineage: Eukaryota > Metazoa > Arthropoda > Insecta > Phasmatodea > Timematidae > Timema > Timema shepardi. Next base: position 22,461 of record CABFVX010008231.1, on the reverse strand, counting down.
AATATGTAGCCTATATCCACCAGTACGGAACATGTAAAAGGTTTTACCCTTAAAGGTAGAAAGCTTGTTTTGACCGATCACACTTTGGGGCGGCTTAGAATGCTTCTAAAGCTGCAACGTTTCAGGGTAAACATAATATACTTTATATTGTTGTTTTTTAACACGGCGTCTTCCACCCATTCGCTCTATGCACATTTGTACTAATTATGATAGTGTGTCAGGAATGAGGAAGGTTGAATTAATAGGAAGCGTGCATGCATTTGCGGGAAAAGAGAGTGTAAAAACATTTAGGAAAAGACATCCTCAGTAGACTCAAACAATATACAAACCGTGGTCTCCCTGTCATTGGCAGTCCAGTCTATTGTTAGAGTGACGCCTTAAATCACGCAGCCACTGAAGCGGATGTGTACTTAGTTGAAACACGTTCTGTTCTGAGACCGTAGTTTGAACAATAATATTAGTACTTGTGTCAGACAAAACTAAAATGTAATGAATGGCAACATCTTTCAAGGTCACTGGTTTCCGAACTGTGCAGTGCAAAGAGTATCCAAGAGGAGCAACATGAAGTTGATTTAATTAAGTTCTAGAACTATCACTGGTTTTCCAACTATAAGATAAACCAAGAATGTGTTCTGTATAGCCTAAATAATTTCTGAAAGACTCGTTCGTCGTGACTCTGAGAAGAGATGACAGCGAGCTTGTTCACTTACGAACTTATGTTAAGAGTAATTGTGTTCTGCTTAGACATTTATTATCGATAGAAAGGAAAATAGCTTTAGTATTTTGGTGTGCTGCTTAATTGTTTTGTTCCAACATTATTATCATCATTATTATTACTATCATTATGTGTTATATCATACGGCAGGTCCATTCCTTATGTCCTTTGCTTTCTACCTCATCTCTTAGAATTTTATTTTTTCCTTTAAGTCATTCAATATTTTAATGTTACTTATTACTAAGCTCCTCTTTCCCTCAACATTGTCTTCTATGGCATTGTGCAGAAGACAGTTCCTCCAAAATATGTGTCCAATCAAGTTTGCTTTGTACCGAAGAGCCTCATCCAGAATGTTTCTCTACTCACCTATTCTCCTTAGGACTTCTTCATTTGTCATCCTGTCTGTCTACCTGATCTTCTCAAGTCTTCTCTAGCACCATATGTAAAAGCTCTCCAAATATTTTCATCTAATTTAAATATGTCAACTGAACTATTCTACATAAATATGAATCCTCAGAACCCTCAGGTTGATATTTAATCACCTTCTTCCTGGTCTATATGTGTCTGAAGATATAAAAGAATGAAATATTTTAGGAAAACAAGAACAAATTAATTTGTCATTGTATTTATCAAGCCTGTTTATTACATCTTTAATTTTGTTATTATTATTATTATTATTATTATTATGTAAAACAGAAGCGATGGAGGGAGGAGAGGTTATAAATGCATTGAAAATACAGGAGAAGAGTAGATTAAAAATTTGGGAACTGTTCTAGATAGCCAGCAAGTTGAATAAGTTTAGCAAGAAAGTATAGAAAGTGGTAGCTATTGCCTTTATTCACTGTGCAGCATGTGCTAACCGGTGATTTTGATATTACCAAAGAGTGCAAAATAAATGTGTACAATTTCCACTGAAAACTTAATTCAAACACATAGCTCTTATATTTTACGATTAATGCTGGTCTCCGGATTGGCCCTATAACGATGCTGCCATAGCAGTATTAGGATCTGTGCTTAAGCTCGTCAATAGAACCGCCGAGTGAGTAAGTGCAGGTGTCAGGATGATTAACTTCTCACTTGCTGCCCGCTTGATTACACGTGTGCGGTTTGGTAGACAAACCGCGGAGAGGCGGGGGGAGGGGGCAGTCAATTCCCCCTACCCTCCTCTGCCATCCCATGATCCCTTTACAATCAACGACTGACTAGACCTAGAAATGTTGACACTGGGTAATTACTGTTTTGACCTTGAACATCCATTAAGTACATATTGCCACATACGCGAGCTAGTACTTCATTTGGAAAGCTACAACTCACAATACTTTTTTTTAATGTCTAGTGCTGTGACAATAACTTTTTTTTTTCCACAGCATCTTACTACCCGTTAATTTGTACAAACATAATTACTAACTACACTGATGGGGTAAGAATAAGAAAATTAAAATTGAGAGTAAAGGTACACACAATAGTGTAGAGTAGAAAGTAGTAGAGGAGAAAACCTTTAGTAAAATTACCTTCAACTTACCCAGGAGGGATTCAAACTTAAACATCCCTATCACCGGCAAATTAGACAACGTAACCTTGATATTTAGACCACGTAATCACCAATGTAGTCATCAAAATAAATAAACCTAACTAATTAAAATTGTATTTAGAGGCTAATTGATTTAAAAATAAATAATTTTACAAAATACTCAATATTACTCAATATTTATATAAGGAAAAGTAGCTTAATACAAAGGTTAGGTTTAGTTCTCGGTGAAAATTACAACTATGTTTATTAAGATCAAAATGGGTTGGGCTTAGATTTTGGACACAAGATATAGCCATAGTTATTTGGACATACTAAAATTGAAGAGGCCACTTTAATTATTGTGTTGGCTAGGGCGTACTCAATGCACTAAAATGGAATTCGACGTACGGAAAGTTTAAGATTCAACTCTTAGTTGGATGTACTGAAGTTGGCTTCTCACAAGAGATTTATCTATTTAATTTTACCATTTCAGATGCAAATAATATGGACGATTTTTTAATCTAAGCCACTATTCTAGTTCCTATTAGGCTTTAATAACTTCCGTGCTAGATGCAATATACAAAAGTTAAAATAAACATCAATACAGTCCTTGTCGTAGTATAAACTTATTTAAATTGACTCAAATATAAGCCGTTATATTAACGTGAGCTTAATCATATTTACATATGAAGGTTTTGTCATGAACTTTTGTAATATTCCTATTCTATTCTCCCATAAAATTATATTAATAGTGTATTTCGGTTGTGGTTAATCTTCATTACTAATCCTGTGATAGTAGCATGCCATCTAAATTTAGTTTATGATCAGGTAATATTCATTAATCGGCTAAATATCTTTGTAAATGGATTTGGTTGAATGCATTTTCAAGTGTATAAAATACTACACAAATCTCGTTAATTCGTTGTAGGTCTACCTTTAAAATGTTTGAACAATTTACAACAATAAAACCCGCCTCAGTGGCGTAATTATCTAACGCGATAGTCGTATTGAGCTAGAACGTTGAGGACGGGGATATTGAGGTTAGAATAAGGGCTGGGTCAACTAGGGGTGGTTTTTCCTAAATGTGTTTCCACTCTCTCCCCACCCAAATGCGGGCTTGCTTCCTTTAAATTAGACCTTATCAATTCTTAATCCACTTATATAAAATACAACTTGGTATAAACAGTCTCTCATTCTTTCACTTGTTTACAAATAGGTATACTTGACGAGCTACCCATCCCATTATTGGAGGGAATTATTACTTTTTAAATATGTTTAGTGATTTTTTACATTCAAATTAGTAAAATATTAAATTATTCATTTAAAAATAATTCCATTAATGTTCTGAAAAATTGACTAATAAATTTAATATTTTCGTTACTTTTTTAATCCAATAGATTATATAAAAATTTGATGTAAGTAAACTAAACAGTTAACCAAAACTTGTGAGTTAAATATCTCCCAATTTTAAAGTGGATTTCATATTTTACTGAAAAAAGAAATAATATGCTTAGTGTTAATATTAATATATATCTTTACTACTGTTTAAGAAAATGACTAATTTTTATTTACAAATAGCTAATAGAGCATTTTTTTAAACATTTGTGTGAGCCTTGCAGAATTTCATTATTTCCTTTTAATTCTTGCGTAGCTCCAATCCACTGGATCTCTTCTCACACAAAATATCGTAATGAGAGACATAGAGTAACTGGCTACAATAACGCCACTTTTTTGTTGTTGTAAATGGCTCGTCCTTGGGAATGCAGGAAGGGATAGTTATGTTTCCATTGCTTCAAGGGACAGTAAAAGATTTATTTTCTAAAGTTTTAAATTAGTTTTCCTGTCAATAATTTTGATGCTAGGATTTAGTTCTGCACGTAAATTAAAATGAGGAAATAGCAAGAAAAGGTTATTATGCAAACAAAATAATATTTTTATTAATAATCATGTAATAGGGTTTAATAAATGTAATGTGTCTATACATTAATGCCACAGTACAGGGAAACAATACCACCACTATAGTATCATATTCCTCACTTAATATAATAATTTTCTGAGTGTTCTTAAGCAAATCTACTTTAAAATGATATAGTTTTATATATTTTACATTTCATACATTTGATATTAAAATAATTGAATCAGATTTTGTAGGTAAAATGGCGCGATACAAATCTCAGGGCATTCGAGGTGATCGAGACCAAGAGCAGCTCCTTAGAGCAGTAGAACTCGTTCGTCAAGGGTCAAAAGTTTTGGCTCCTGCCAAGGAAGCAAACTTTCCGTGGAAAACCTTACGCGATCATATATTGAGTAGCAGTTGTGTTAAAAGACTTGGGGTGCCAAATAACTTTGAGTTTAGAACAAGAAAGTAATCACATTGGGATGATAAAAATAATTAAACAAGTGGGGTTTGGTTTAGCAAGAAATCAAGTTTGTGAGACGGTGTTTAAGTATTGTAGTATAAATAACATTAAAAATCAGTTTTGTGGTGAGAAATCTGGGGGAAGTTGGTTTGACGGTTTCATGCTTCGTCATCCTGAGCTTTCATTGAGAACTCCAGAACCTCCTAGCTATGGTAGGTTGGAACGTTTCAACAAAGAAATTGTACAGTGCCATTACAATTTATTGGAAGAGCCCATTGATTAAATGGACATCTTAACAACTAATTTATAATGTTATCGAGAGAGAGACAGGCCTCCAATTGTGATATGGAACCTAGAAAAAAATATTGCTGACTAAGGAAATAAACGAATTCACTCTGCAACAAAATCAGATAAATGATAATCTGTAACTGCTGCAGCTTGTACAAATTCTACACGCTCTAACTGGATTCATTTTATTATTTTTGAGGGGAAGAACAATAAATTTTACTATAGGGATTGTCTTTCTTTTGGTTCTGTTTTTACAATAACTGAGAAGGGTTACACGCAGACGAATGAATTTTGTAGCTGGCTGCATCATTTTAATAAAATGTTATCCTGATCTTGGACGTTCATGCAAGCCATCAGTTTGTGAGAGTCTTGGGCACAGCAGAATCTCTGGGCATTCAACTTCTGATTTTGCCAGCCCATTGTAGCCATGAGTTTAAGTCTTTAGACAAAGAAATATTCAAGGTTATTAAAGTCTACTGTACCCAAACCGTGGTCACATTTCTCAGAACAAACCCCGGTCACCATATTGGAAAACTACAGTTAGCTAAGTTGTATTGTGCTGCATTGTTAAAAGCAGCAACACGAGATAACGCGGTTTTGTCCTTTCGTGTCACAGGAATGTATCCATTTAATCCATATATCATTCCACCCACAGTATTTGCTACTAGTACACTTTCAGGAAAAAAAATTGCCTGAACCATTGCCCAGCACCAACCCTAGCATCAGTTTTATGGAAACTTATAATAAACATTTAATTTCTAAAAAAAAACCTTCCAACTCTTTCCATAAAAATTCACCATCCCTTTGCACGGTAGTAAAAATACCAGAAATCAGAAGAAAACAAGTCAATAGGAGAAGCTCCAGTTACGTACTTGCTGTTGTTTCACGAAAACGTTCATTTCTTGCAAAGTGCCAATAATTAAAATCTCCCATATTAAGTTCCACAACCATCTTCTTCAACAACCAATAAGGATATAAGTAACTAACATGGGTATTGTGGAGGGTACCACTATGACGGTGCAGAGAAAATATAAAATGGATCCAAGAATAAATTGCATTAGACGGTTCCACCAAAAGTGTTGTGTTAGTCTAGTAGCAAAAACAGGATGGTGCAATATCTTTAAAGACTATGCCAGTGAATCATTTCAAAAATTAAACTAATATTATCTTTGAAAAAAATTATATCCAATATTATAAAATTTAATATTACTACATGTTTAAATTTGTTGTTAGTTTTTATTTTGTATTGTGGCGTTCGTTATTGTATACCTTTGGATACAATACCACCACTCCACACTTTTCTTTTTTTAAGAATTTTTATAGGAAATTCTATCTGTATTGTATCCGTATTACTTTAATTTCAATATAAGTAAGGGGTTGAGTGTATTAGTTATTTAAAAAATTATTAAAATATCATCTTTACAAGCTATTTTCGAAAGTTGTGGCGTTATTGCATCCCTCTACCATATGTTTCCAGGAAACAAGTAATGCCTTTTCTTACATTGTAGTAGTTATTTCCTTGAATATTTTTAATAATTTATTTAAGTTGTATTGCTAGACCACATGTGTGGACACAAATTCTATTTACAGATCCAGAGGTTTTGTGTTCGATCCTCAGCACTTTCAGAAATTTTCTGTGAAGCAGTGGATCTCTAACAGTGCCAAACTCACCTTCTTGAGAACAAATCAGGAGCTACTTTAATAAATAAGCAGCGTCTCCGGTATAGAGAAAACGAGATAAACGGCCAGAGATTTTGATGTGCTAGCCACATGACAACCTGTATCCGCAAATGTTGACATTATCATCACTATTGTTGGCTGCCACTGGGATGGTATAACTCGCTTATGGGCTCACATCCTAAAGTTGTTGCTTTTTAAATTACACTGCTACTCTATGGCATTAGAAGTGTCATGCCATGGAATGTTGACAGAGATAATCAGAGCTTGTTATGATTGTAAACTATGATAGGCTCTTACTCCCTCAATCTCAATCTGACCAATCATACTTGGGAATTTATGTTCATCGATACCCGACCAATGATTGTTATACTGAGCTTTGATAACAATTTAAGGGTACAGTTTAAATTAACTCTGTTTACACTGGCAAGATTCCACGACACGCCACTGGCCACTAGAAAAGACAACGTCCATTGCCGCACTTATCCACCACCTATCCATGCATAGATCTTGTACACAATATGTGAATTATTGTGCGATTATTTCGTACCTTTTATTTTGATTTTGACTCTGGTCTTTACTGATGAGTGGTTTTTTGAAATGCAAAATTTTTCTAAAATGGCTCCACGATGTTGTTTAAAACCAATATCCAAAATATTTTTGACCTCCAAAATAACACTATTTACCTTATTTGGTTTTTGGGTAAAAAAAATCGTTAAAGGCTTAGGGTTAGAACATATTGCGTGGAAATTTTGAAAATTTAAATCATTTGAAAAGTGACTTTAAAAATTTTGTTTAAAATATATATCTGGGGGGTGTTTGACATAAAAATAAAAATATAAGAGATGTTTGATTTTTCAAGGAAATAACTGATTAGTTTACAGATTACGCTTATTAAAAATAACTTTGAAGTTCTTTAAAATGATTTTAACGATTTGGTTTATAATGGTTATCAGGTAAACTTTTACAACATATATAATTTTAAATATTTGGTAATGTTAGCAAACTATATTTTATAGAGCTAGAATAAGATCTATTTTAAAAGAAAATTGAATTTTTGGAAATATATACAGCTATTTGGTTCAACATTGATATTTCCTATGTATTTTACATGATAAATAATAATGTATGTTTTTTCATAAAATATATAATTTAAAAAGATTTAACTTGTGATACATTTTAGAAAAATTTCATATTTTCTAAAATGAAATTGAAAATTTGGTTCAAAATTTATATCTGGAAACTATTTTACAATATAAATAAATATTTATTTATATAAATGAATTATATTGGTGGTACTTAACATATAGCTAATTTAAAAAATAAATATATTTTGTTTAAAATATTTGAAAAGTTATGTTTAAAATTCTTTTATGATGAGTTTTAACTGTAATTAAATCTGCTTTGGAGATCATGGAGACTAACACACTACTCTTGCAGTAGAATAGACTGTCGATGACGGGGAGGTCAAGGTTCGAATCTCAGTCAGGTGTATTGATAGTTAATTTTACAAAATTGCTTTCCCTTATTCCTTCACGTAAACCAGGGTACACTTCTTCTAAATAGGAATACAACCCTTCAAATCCCTAATACCATTGGTGCAATTTATATATAAGCGTATAACCCGAGCGGTTAGTAAGACATGGTACTATTTTTTTTTTTTAACTATATAATGTTTTTCTTTTTCTTTGAAAGGCTTACTTAAGAATGGTTTAGTGAAATCCTATTATTGAAAAAAATTTCCAAGCTTAAATATAATATAATTTTTTTTATGAGGTTATTTCATATCATAAATTATCCAAACGGCTAATTATTAATTATTATCAAAATAAATGTTATTAAATCTTCAATTCTTTTCACAAAATAGCATGTTTTAGAGATACAATTAATAATTTACAATTGATTATACTATTCTATTTTGCATTTCAAAGATTATGACAAAACTACCTGAAAATATGTGGTTTTGAAACTAGAAAGTTCAACATTATTTTATTTACCTCTGAAAATTAAAGAGATTTAATACTAGAACATTCTTTAGCAAAAACTGCAATAAATATATGAGTACATTGATTACTATTAATTTACGAACTTTCTAAATTAAATTATTAACTATACTTCTGGCTTCTGATAAGTACCTAAATAAACGATATTAATTTCACTTAGAATGTAGGTACTCCCCCAGTTGAATTTCTCCTTAGCAGCGCTAGACTACCACCAGTGTATCTTTAATAAAAACTCTTCCTCTTGGAGTCAGCTGGTCGGATTGTTGTAGTGTTGACCACAATACAGGGCCTGTTAGCTACACGGTGCTACCATCTGGCGACTCTCCCTTCTATCCACCCTCCCTAGGGGTAGTTGAGGGGGGCAGGGTGGTTGCGCTGTGTTACTACTGATCGTGTTTTATGTCGCATTTAACGCCACTATGCCTTCCAACACGCCCGGCCAGACGGGAGAAATAAACTGTGACTACTGAAAAGCCTTTCTCTCTTCTATGTTCATTTATCTTTTTTTTTCCCCCTGAACCCCTAGGGTTAGGACTTAGGAGAACGGCTAGGATTCATGACCCTGACAGATTGGGTCAGGGTTCGATCCCAGTCCCTCACACTTTGAGATGCCTAATCACAGTGCCGTTCCATTTACATGACAAACAATCCTTGTTTTGATTTTTTTTGACTGCGTTCTACTCTGGGTATCAGAAAATTTATACTATTGGGTTAGGGATGAGTAAGATAGGATTTTAGAAGACATGTACTCATATTCGTGAGAGGAGGGGGGGGGGACCATTTAGATAAAAGCACTACGTGGATGCCTGGCGGGGATTAGAGCTTCAGCGTCACCATCAATACCAATCTGTTATAGTGAGAAATACCCCTCAAACCAGTGATTCGTAACGTACGGGGAACGCCCCACAGGGGGTAATTTGAATATATAGGAGGGGGGATTTTATAAATAGTACAATAATAAAAATATGTTTCGTTTTTCATCATGAATTTTCTATCCTGGCTAACTCAGCCCTTGCTAGTGGATCTGTCTGAAGTGGGCATGAAGTACCAAGATGAAATGTCAGAAATGCAAAATTATGAGTATGTGAAAACTATATTCAAAATAAAAGGCTCTGTGGTGAGACAAAGACTAAATACCCAAATTCAACTGATTTGGTTCTGATTGCCAAACCCTTCCTTCACCTCTGACAAGACGTGTATTAATCACAACTTGTGAATTTGGGGAATGCCAGGCCTCCACCGTTTCCATTTCATCTCACAATCACCCTACCATTACACATTAGCGTAAGTGCATATAACCCGAACGGGTAGTAAGACGTGGTGCTAATAAAAATAATAATAATAACTTGTATGGTTTTGATAGCTACTGCTACCATTCCCATCTCAATATTCTGTGGAATGTGATTTTAGTGCTGTAAGTGACTTGCTACACAAAAAAAGAAGCCAACTGGATATCACAAAACGAGGGGACTTAATACTAAAGCTAAATAAATTGGTGCATATAATCTAAACAACTTTTAGTAAACACCAAACTCAATGACCTCATTAACTTATAATCAAACTTGATGGATTTTTTTCTTGAGTCTAATGAGCTAGGGCTACTAAGCCTACAATTGCTAATTTAATTTATCAGGTTTATACTCAATATTGTGGATTTAAAGTGGTACTATTAATATTTATTTTTGTAAAATTGTAAACTTTACTATAACTTTACAACACCGCATTTGTTTTTATATTAATGGAGGTGAAGGAGAGGGGTGTGCATCCAATTTTATTTAGGATCTTATTTTACAGTTTCAGTTACTTTCCTTTATTCTGTTCCCTGGTGGTAAATGGTGGGCCACAAGACCAGAAAGTATTCAACTATGTATTTTAAACTATTTTCATAAGCTTTTTCTTCCCTGTTCACTTAGAAAATTTTGATTGAATTTTTTTTTACTAACTTATATTCTTGAGAGCATGACCAAAACATTCACTATAACTATCTCGTTTAGGTAAAGCATTCGGTATTATTGTCATTAGAATGGTTATATTAGGCTGGTTTAATTTAAGGTGGACGTTTATCAGCTTACTGAACATTTGTTTGGCCCTTTCTCTTAATTTATGTCACTAAGAATAAGTGTGCTAGTAAATTTTTGTTCTTGGAACGAGAACAAAGGAGACATCGATTCCAGCCAACCTCAGATTTAAACTTCATAACTCATTATGTTACCCAAGGTGTAGGTTACGAAAGAAAAGGTAAGACTGTTGCCGTATATATATTAAAACATTTTTTCTAGTTAAAGTAAATCAAATATTTCTCCACTAGAAACATTAGGTTTAATTTTTTTCGCACGGTGACTTCAAAAGTTTTTTAATTTCTGTCATGGATATCCTGAAATTTAGCTACAACTTTTCTATTAATTAAGAATCATTTAATGCCACTATGCTCATGACAGATATTCAAGGACTGTTGATATTACCATATGTATAAAATTAAACAATGTATCTACTGAGGCAATATTTGATTTATTTTGACCAAAAAGTGTTGTTTTTTTCTTCTAAAAACTGCAAAAACACTTTTCTTTAGAGTCCCTCACATTACAACCTTCCCCCAGCTATTTGGGCAAGCAATATAAACTTAAAGCTCCACTAGTCTGGTTCACCTGTTACAGGGATGTCAGGATTTGAATCCCGATGGGGCTTACTGAGAGTTATTTTCCTATAGCTTGCTCGGAAAATATAACGTATTTAAGGTTTTCCTAATTTACATGCAAAATATTATATAAATGAGCCAATTAGAAGAAATATGGGCATGTGTGCGCCAACCTTTAGTTGTAATATTCACCAAATATTGGTCCTACTACCCGCCCAGTCCTTCAAAATGAAATGACAATATTTGGAGTACCTGTTTATGTTGCTGCATGGTCTAAGGCGCTACTGTCGCAGTAGACTGGACTGCCCATAACGTGCAGATCGAGGTTCGAAACTAGGTCGCGTGTGCTGAGGGTGGTTTTTCCAAAATTATTTTCCAAGCATTCTCGACGCAAATTCATGTACATTTCTTATAAATATACCCTTCTTCATTCCTAATAACCAGTAGCGTACTTATTACATAAGAGTACAACTCGGGCAGGTAGTAAGAAGCGGGGATAGGAAAATACTCGTATATATTATCTTTGTTTGGGAAGATGTGATAAAAGTAGTATTTAGAGAAAATGTAAAAACATTAGCGTTTAGGAAGAGTGGGAAACTATCCAGTGAAAAATACATCCTTAGTAAACACGTCTGGGACTATAACCCTGACCTCTTCATTACCGCATATTTCTAACTTTTAGGGTTAAATAATGCTTGGATACATATTATGCTAATAGTTTTAGCTGTATTTATAGGAAATGTACCCGTATTTACATGAAGGTAGAGTGGAAAGCTATATTTTAATAACAACCTTCGGTGCACCCGACCGAGATTTGAACCTCAATCTCCCTGTCATCGGAAGTTTAGTTTGCTGCGGAGTAGCACCTTAGACCATGAGGCCACCGAAGTGGATTGCCAGGCTATTGTATAGAGTAACTAATACTAGTTGGGGACGTGATAGTAGCTGGGGACTCGTGTTGTAACGGGGGTAAATATATTCTAATAATCCGGGCTGACTTGATTGTGGATGGAACATATGTTCGAAGAATTTTTAGTAAGCTTTCATGTTTTTTCATATTGTGTTTTATTATTTAAGAATAAAAATAAAATTATTTTTCTTATAGATTTTGTTTTTATTTGTTTAAATTTCAATTTACCTAGATTTTTTTTTAGCTGGAGTTAAAATAACTGGGAGCTCCAACTGTAGCTGGAGTACAAAGTAAAGTTGTTAATAGTAGCCGGGGCTATTATAAGGTTAAATACGGCAATACCTCTGCACTTAGGCCGCACGCAGCCACCAACATTTTTTCCATGGTATCCTACTACCCATCTGGGATATACACATTTTCAATTATTTAGTGAGGTAGGGACAAAAAAAGATGATATTCAAATAAAATCTATATAAATTTACGTGGGAGGAGAGCTGAAAGTTATTTTGAAGTATCAACATTTAAAAACCCACCCCCAATTTTAAACTCAAACTTACCCATCACCCGTAAACATAACAATACGAGCTTTACGTCTGGCCCACGCGACCACTGGTGTGGATAGTAATTAACTGAGATAGTGTGTAGACCAAATAATGTTTTTTTTTTATCGTGTGGCATATTAAACTGATATAAGCAGTATATAGTTCGGTCGCCTGTGTATGAAGACTTTTAGCAGTTCTGTGGGAACATAACGTTGCCCAGAGTAAGATACCTTTAAGGTTGTCTATATGTCTGTCGTACCCACAATGAGATGGTGTGATCATCGTGATTATGAAAGTGTGAAACCAATAGATATCGTAAGCCTAACTTAAGCATAACTAACCAGACCATGGTGATAATATAAACAGTTGTCCTTTCGTGCAAAATAACTTTTATACCACCAGGATTTGTACCCGGGCCCTTTAGATCAGCTGACCACTATACGAAGGGGCCTGTCACAATATCTGCTTAACGATGTCTCATTTAGTTGGCTGCAGTTTTTTTCTCGCCCTCAACCTCCGGTATTTCCGAGTCTATCGCGTCTAACCCAAACCAGTCAGTCGCGTCCATTAGAAGTAACGTTAATCACGGAAAATCTGTCCTGTTTGTGTGTTACTGGCCATGAAATTAATCCGCCAGCTGTTTTATTACACATGGCGGGACGATTGTCGCGCCGACAAATCAAATGGTTCGGAGCCAATCAGAAATGTTTTGTCATATTAAAATTGCTCTCTGGTGTAATAACGTCGGTTAGTGTAATTAAAAATAATGAAAGGCAAGAGTAAAAAAAATGGCGCTGTAAAAAAATGAATTAGCTATGAATATTAATAGATACATATAAAGCGATGTCTTTATGATATTCTATGAATATTAATAGATACATATAAAGTGAGGTCTTTATGATTTTCATGTTGATTTTTTTATTAGAGCTAATAAGTAGTAAATTGACAGCAATGGAGGGTTGAGTTATATACGGATAGAATATCCCAATAAAAATAAATCACATGAATCTGCTAAAAACCGATAAGGCTTTTAATTACTTACATAATATGAGCAGTTACCGGTTTATTGGTCTAGTGATCAGCTGATATAAAGGGTCCGGGTTTAGATACTGGTGGTACAATAGGTATTTTTTTATTTTTCCTGAAAGGGGAACTGTTTTTATGGTCATTATGGTCTGGTTGATTATAATTAGCCTTATGTTAGGTTAGGATTTCCACTCACTCCAAGTATTCATAATCCCAACCTCTTTGGTATGGCCTGGGAAACAATCTGTTCTCACAGAGCGGCTAAAAATAAACATACACGGCGACCTATACTAGATACTGTATCTTTCAAGGTCAAATATGCCATTCGGTTAAAAAATACTATGTTGTGGGGAATAGTAGCGTAAAATAACCGTCCTTTCCTTCCCTATTATATGTGTGACCTGTTGGTCTAGGGGCAAGGTGTCAGTCTTCTGTGCTGGGGGTCCTGGGTTCAATATTTGGTCCCGACACAGATTTATCTGATTACCAAACCCTTCCTTCACCTCTGACAAGACATCTTGTGAATGTGTGGAATACCAGGCCTCCACCGTGGTNTTATATGTGTGACCTGTTGGTCTAGGGGCAAGGTGTCAGTCTTCTGTGCTGGGGGTCCTGGGTTCAATATTTGGTCCCGACACAGATTTATCTGATTACCAAACCCTTCCTTCACCTCTGACAAGACATCTTGTGAATGTGTGGAATACCAGGCCTCCACCGTGGTTCGGATCTCACGTTAAACTGTAGGTCCTCCATTTCATCTCACAATCACCCTACTATTACACATTAGTGTAAGTGCGTATAACCCGAACGGGTAGTAAGACGCGGTACTAATAATAATAATAATACTTTATTTTTATTCAAGCACCCGTTAGGGTCACACGCTTATGTACTAATTACGCGAATGGTTTTAGGTATTAGGAAGGTTATATTTAAAGGAAGTGTATCCACATGTGCGTGGAGGGAAAGTAGGAAACAAATTAGGAAAAATCACCCTCAGTACACCCAACCGAGATTCGAACCTTGATCTCTTCGTCATCGGCAGTCTAGTTGACTGCGAGAGTAGCGCACAAGACCCTTCGTCCACCGAAGAGGGTTTATCTTTTACTTCTCTTCCCCCTGGTAAAATGCACCGGGCATTGAACCTGGCTACAAACCTAGGGGTCCTGGGTTCGATTCCCGTCTGGTACCTTGGGTATTTATCTCTTAGGTGGAATTATACCAACGGTCATCAGGGTCTGGTTGATTAGACTTAAGCTAGGTGTAAGTCTCCTACTGACTCATAACTCCATTTTTATTATCTTCACATAATCTTACGCAAAAAAAACTAAGCTTTTCCTTGTAATTGTACACACACAGGTTTTAAATATTATATAGTATCCTATAATGCCGGGATCACGATCAACTTTACGTTAACTTAAAGTTCACTTAACGTAACTTAAGGTACAGGATCTCCTCGTGTGTTTAAATGGAAGCGATCACGATGCACTTAACTTAACGTTGACTTTCAGTTAACTTAACCTAAGATATGTCCTGGGAGGTATTTTACTTAAAGTGAACGTTACTTGAAGGGTATCACGTGATATAACCAGGCAATCATTGTGCGAGTGACGTCAACAGGGCTATTTAGGTCAGACATTGAAACGATATAATTTAACTAAAATAGGAGAGTGAAATTTATCAAAACAGTTGAATAATTGATATTTATTATCTATTGAAAACTGTAGACATTCACCAAACATCACTTTACAAATAGTACAAATCACAATTAATACTCGAGAATGCAAATGTTTGGCTCGAGTTGTTACGTTAAGTTACGTGAATCGTGATCACACATCTGTTTCTTAAGTTAAGTTAACTTTAAGTGAACGTTACGTTAAGTTGATCGTGATCTTGGTTAAGTCCTACTCATGGGAATGTTGTCAAAGGCATACGTCTCGTCTTGTCTGGTTTTCCGGTGACTGAGATATCAAGGTTAAAATCTGAGTCTATTGCCCTAAGGTCTTCATTATTCTCAAAAATCTTCTCATTTTTCATCCGTGTCTTTGGAAACACATTTCTTTAACTTCGCAGGTGGAGCCGTTAAGAGGCTTAGCTAGGGTTCATAGAGATGGGAGCCCCAGGTTCAAGCTCTTGGCTGAAATTAGGCCTAATAAAATTGTTTTACTCATATTTTTTCCTACATTCCTTTGATAAAAATGCGGGTCGATTTATTATTCAGAATACCTTACCTATCTACATCTCATTAGTATAAATACGTGAATACCCCGAATGGGTAGTAAGATACGAATTACAAACAAAAATTATAAAATTTATTGAAACTGAATATACTTTTGTGTAGATTCATTTGTCCAGTAGCTGTAAAGGTATTGGTTTAAAACTATGTTATTGTGACCAAATTTATTCCAATTATTTTATGAAATGTTAAATTGTGCTCGTAATATGCGAATGTTTATTGCCAATCAACAACAGTTAGTTACATAAAATGTTAATTATAGAAAACAATCACAAATAAATCACAAAATTATTGTGATAGTGGGGTGGCACTCATTTGTATAGAGTGTTTCATTTACATGTGCTACTGTTATTGACACAGGGTTGAGTTTCAAACATCAATAATTAACAATATATTGTTTTTAATTTGTGCTCTAGTCCTTGAGCAATAAGCATGATAACCGCTTCGGTGAACAAATAGTCTAAGACACAACGTTCACAGTAGAATTAACTACTGATGATGGGGAGATCAAGGTTCTAATCTCGTGCTGATGTATTGAGGGTGTTTATTCCAATATTGTTTTTCACTTTCCCTCCCCGCAAATTCTGGTACACTCACTATAGATATAACCTTCTTATCTAAAAGAGTTAGCGTGATTAGTAAATAAGAGTATAGCCCAAATATATAGTAAGACGTGGTTTTAAAAAACAAAATGGTTGGTATATTTGTTTAAATAAATTAAAATAATTTTCATCTAAGATGATATGGCAAGATTGTAAGATATTTATTTTAATTATGTCTGTATATATTTTAACTTTAAGCTAAAAATTTCATATGCCTATTTAAAGACTAAACTTATTAAATGCGTATTAAAACACACATCTTGAATATTACTAACCTAGATTTGTTGCTTTTGTATATTTTTAAATGATTACTAATCGTAATGTTTTATAATTAACCTGTATTAAGCTACAAAAACTTTTCAAAATATAATTAAGGACATGTCGAGCAGAAATAAACTGTATCCTTGACTGAACCACTAAAGTGTGACTGCCAGCTTTGGAGTGAGAAATGCGTTTCCGAACTATGATTACAGATTTCAGAACTAATTATATAATAATAGCGTATTCCCGTCTGCTGAATTCTTTCTACCCTTTCGTTCAGTCATGTTATCAGTATACCAAGCCGTAACTATAGAACTATTATGTAACTATTGAGTAGTTGTACCCAATAAATAGTAAACTATAAATCATTGGTGTATTTATGATCAGCCATACATCTAGGCTACATCCGGGTGGAAATAACTATGGATGAGCCAATGAAAGAATACGTAAATTTAAAAAAATAGCACAAGGAATGAATCATCAATAAAAATCTATTATAAAGCGCTTTCAGGTGTAACCCTCGGTAGTCTGAGGGTAAAGTGGTGGCATCAGGGCTGTGTGTTTGTGGGTTCAAACCCAGCTGAAGTTGATGGATTTTTCTTGACAGATAAAGATCCGTGGCACAACGTCCTTTGGAAGTAAAATAAAGCCGTCTGTCCCAAATCGATTGTGACGTGTAGAATAATCTTGAAAGATATATGAAAATACCTTTCCGGCAGAATTAATAGACTTTTTCACGCTCAGTCAGATAATTTAATCGTGGAAAATAAATATGAATCACCACACTTCCTGAACTCCCTTAGTAAATAGTATTTCTACCAGATGGTGCAGGCAACAGTATTATTAATATTTAACGCCGCGTCTTACTACCCGTTCGGGTTGTACGCTTTAAGTACTAATTACTCTAAGGGATTATTACTTGGGAAGGTTGAATTAGAGGAAGTGAACCCGCATTTGCGTGGAGGGAGAGTGGAAAACCATTTAGGAAAAACCACCCCCAGTTCACCCGACCGAGATCCGAACCTCGATCTCCCCGTCCTCAGCAGTAGAGCTCAACACGACAAGCGCGTCAGCCAACTACGCCACCGAGGCGGGTAACAACAGTATTATTATTATTATTAGCACCGCGTCTTACTACCCGTTCGGGTTATACGCACTTACGCTAATGTGTAATGGTAGGGTGATTGTGAGATGAAATGAAGGACCTACAGTTTAACGTGGAATCCGAACTACGGCGGAGGTCTGGCATTCCTCACATTCACAAGATGTCTTGTCAGAGGNCCGTTCGGGTTATACGCACTTACGCTAATGTGTAATGGTAGGGTGATTGTGAGATGAAATGAAGGACCTACAGTTTAACGTGGAATCCGAACTACGGCGGAGGTCTGGCATTCCTCACATTCACAAGATGTCTTGTCAGAGGTGAAGGAAGGGTTTGGTAATCAGATAAATCTTTTCCGAGACCAAGGATTGAACCACGGCCGCCAGCATATAAGTCTGACACCTTACCCTTAGACCACCAGGTCACCTGCAGGCAACAGTAACCAGCTGAAGAGCTCGATGTATGTCAACTACATTTGGATATAAACAACATAAAATCAACCTTAGGGTTTTTGACTTAGGTAGAAGATAAGATTTCTCTCTAACCAACATTATGGGATGCTAATAAGAATCTAAGGTGAGCTCGATTAATATTCTAATGTAATTTATAACCTTCACAAAACATACTAAAAAACTCAATTTATAGTATTAAAACCTTGTGGTAATGTTATCCGTGTACTATTATTTTCTTGAAATGTTTTATTTTGTATATGTCATGATAAAAAAAATTACGATTCATTGTGGTACTTTATTAGGATTCCCAGGTGTATTTCGCTGCAGAAAGCTATCAAAAGTTGGAAGTACGTAATTTTAAATCTAGTTCATAAAACACACCTCCACCTTTCCTTTCATAAAACTACCAGGGCCTCATAAAAAGTTATAAACTCCACGTAATAAAGGTTTCGTAAACTTTTCTACCTCAGCTAACGAAGATCCTTATTAGAGACAACTCTGCCATCTTTTGAAGCGTCGACACACTAATATACTTCTTGCAGGTCAGGTTAGAGTCTATATCGTAAGCTGTATTCAAAATAGAAGTATTGATAGCATTAGTTAAACAGTATCGACAGATTAAACAGAAAACTTAATCTGAAATTAATATTTTATAGTTTTTAATACATACGAAAATAATTATATAGTTTTTCCTCAATATATTTAGGATGTCTTTAATTATCAAGATCTAATAAATAACATATTTTTATTATAATTAGATTTTTACTATACCTTACAAAATGTAATAATCTAGATCATTTCCAAATTAAGTAAAAATAACATTAAATCAGGCTATAGAGTCAGGGGCATAAACTTATTACATTACTAAGACGGCTATATGAATAAAACCGAATAATTATATACATCTGATAACGGTGTGTAGCTACTAATATGATTAAAAGTATCGAGTATAATAATATTGGTATCGAAAGCTAAGTATCGATACTTTATCCACACCCCTGGTCATAATGAGAGGCTGTTGTATTTTTAGCTACATTTTAATAGTCAGTTTTATCATTTGAATTTACTACCACAATTATGGGTGGTGGGACAATTCAAAGAGTTAAATTCATATTGCATTTGGTTGCCTTGATAGGATGGATGGGGTTTGAATCTCAGCAGAGATCGCCAGAGATTGTTCTCAAAATACAGCTTTTAACTATGGTTTGTACATTCTCTCTTCATGCCAATACAGGTGCATGATATTAAATTTACCTTTAAAATTCTATTTCGTCATTATTAAATCTTATTTTCAGTGAAATAATAACACTATAATAGTAATAATTTTTTTAGTGTATTGAAAGATATATGTTTTAAATCTTGAGTCCTTTCTATTATCATATGAACATATTTACCAAACGATTAATTTTAATTTGTATTTTAACTTTTTGTCATCTTTAAGTATAATTTTGTTTATTTTACCGTCGACCAAATTATTTTATATTAATAAAATGAGTTTGTTTATCTGTCTGTCATGATGCTGATTAATATTTACAGCACACGGAAGTCTGAAATTTTAAAATTGCGAGCCCCTTGTACAAATATGTGCCCCTCAAGGCGGGAATTTTTAATTTTTCACTATATTTTCTAAACGTTTATTAAAAAAAACTAGATTAGAAGAAATATAAAAAAGAATTTTTCTCTGTCCGTTTAAAGCATAGAATAGCGTTGCCACCCACCTCCATGGCTAACGCGCTAGTTTTGTGTTGAGCTATACTGCTGAGAACTGGGGGATTGAGGTTCGAATTTCAGCCGGGTGTACTTTGGGTGTTTTCCCTTAAAAAATGTATATACTCCTTCCAGGCAAATGAGGGCTCACTTCCTCTAAACCTAGCCTTCATAATTTCAAACCCATTAATGTAATTAGTACTTATGCGTGTAGCCTTAACGTATAGTAAATTACGGTGCTAAAAAAAATAGCGTATCCTAGGGTAGTCACTCAATTCATTGCGTTGCTACCCCGGGCAACAACCTTAGCAGCCAGTTTTCATACATCCGATATTGGTATGAATACTTATTTAAATACAAATTGAATAGACCCACCGTGGATGAACTAAAATTCCTTAAAATTTATTCAACCTAAGTATTTATGGAATCACATAAAACATATTTTTTATTGATAACCTTGGGCTACAGTTTATTTTTCATGAGAATAACCTTACCTAATAGCACCAATATTTGAAAAGCAGATCACATGACGTGACTTATGAATACGTGAAAGTAGTTCTAGTAGCTTTTATAACTGTCATTTAACGGGCTTCGTAGGAATATATAGTTATAGCTTGTTTATTTATGATTTACCATTTTCCTAGCTATCTATATGTATGGTAAAACCACGTTATTGACATCTTTTGAGGATATACTGCTACCTAATAGGACCATTGATGATTATTATTATTATTATTATTATTATTATTATTATTTAGACAGTATGGGAACGTATTGGACAATCCATTGGAGTCTGTAATGATAAAAGGTTTAAGAACCCTTGTTATAACTTTATGTTAATACCAGATTCAGCTAAGGAAGATGAGGGAAGATTGAATTAAGTGCACCCTCATGTACGTGGAGAGAAATGATAATTTACTGGAAGAAAACCGCCTCTCCCGTTTCAAATATCACCTTCTTGGTATCCAGTAACCCAATCTATTTCAAAAAGACGCATTAGACCACGTGATAACTGATTTGGGCCACGCGATTATTAAGCCTTATATTAAGTTCACAATTACGTCCTCAAACTGGTTTTTGTCTGAGGCCTCAACCTTTACCAATAACCTTAAACACTTGTCAATTTGTTCGTTAGTAAATATACATGTAACCTGAACAGGTACTAGTACGCTGTGCTATATAAAAACAAATCATAATACATACCTAAATCGCTTTAGCCAATCTCCAAGTCAAAGTATGACGAGACCTCAACATACGTCGACCTTGCTTCTGCTGCTCGGAACATCCTCCCATCTAGGGGATGAAAACTCAACTGTGATGTTTTGCTTCCATAGTTACTGGTTAACCAAGCCATAGCTAGATGAGGTTGTGGTTAATCTTTCACACCATATTACCATAGGTGATAGAATGTTCTCACTGCATATAAGTTTGGGGTCATCGATTTTTTTTATTTAATCGATGAAATATGTTATAAAAATAATATGAAATACTGAATGTATAAATAATCAAGAAAGCTCTTCACATAATTTACTCATCTATTATTAAAATCTTTTAAAAAAATATTGATTTTTTAACATACAAAGTTCAGATTTTATTTATCTAAGCTAATTATAATAAATTTCCGATAAATTTTAAATAATATAAACTAATTTTTATAAAATGTATTTGTTAATTTGGTGGCTAAGAGGTCTAAGGTTTGAATTGCACAAGGTCATTGTTAACGTGGAGGTCAAGGATTCAATGACGTCAGAATACCAGTTGGTTTGGTTTTCCAATAAGATTTAATAATAAGTTTCTTCATCTCCTCTCCAGTGCTAGTGTGAGTACAATTCATTAAAAAAAAGCCTTCATTCAAATAACATAAGCTACGTCGTTAATTATAATTTTTTTATTAAAATGTGCATATAATAAAACCAAATTGAAATAGACGTAAATACAGAATCATAAATACTTTAAAATACGTAAATTTCAAATTTACAAAAATTATCCATCATTGAACAAACCTAAAATCAATATTTCTTTGAAAATCCAGTCTATAATGTTATTTATAACGTAAAACATTCCCCAAATATAATTTTACACAAAATTGTGAAAGCAATTTTTAAAATATTCAAATTTAAAAAAAATGAGTCATCAATAAATAAGCTATTTCCTTTCAAAACTATTCATAATGTTAACTCTTCCAAAATACACAATTCACACAAAATATTTAAAACTATTTTATAAAAATTCAAAATTTAAAAAATAAATTGTTTATAAACCATTCATAGTATAAAAGCTAGGAACAAAATTCCTATTTAGGCATGATCGTACAATAACTACATATTAAGTTTGATCAAAATACATCAAACCATTTCGTTACAATCACACTAACACACACACACACACACATACACACACACACACACACATACACACACACACATACACACACACAC